>OMNN01082497.1:0-10995 GCA_900302755.1 Chromis chromis | reverse complement strand
TACAGAGTTTCAGCTGAGGTACCTTGTACCTTGAGACATTCTCACATTATCCTGAAGAATCTTTTGATACACTTGGGAATTCATCTTCCCCTCAGTGACTGGAAGCTGGCCAGACCCTGATGCAGCAAAGCAGGTCCAAATCATGATGTTTCCTCCACCATACTTTATGGTTGGGATGATGTTTTCATGATGATATGCAGTGCCCTTTTTACGTCAGATGCAGTGCTGTGTGTTCTTTCCAAATAGTTCTGTCTTAGTAGTCCACAGAATTTTTGCTAATACCGCTGTGGAGTGTCAGTGTGCTCTTTTGCAAACTTCAGGCGAGCAGCAATGTTCTTTTTAGTAAGCAGTGGCTTCCTTCATGGTGTCCTGCCATAGACACCCTGCTTGTTCAGTGTTTTACGTATTGTAGATTAATGAACACAGATGTTAGCCAGTTCCAATGACACCTTCAAGTCTTTGGCTGCCACTCAGGTTGTTTCTTTACCTCATTGATGAGTCTTCGTTGTGCTCTTGGGGTCATTTTGACTGGGTGCCCACTTCTTGGTAGAGTAGCCACAGTCCCAAAGTGTCTCCATTTGTAGAACTGTAGACTGGTGAATTTCTTAAGTCTTTGAAATCACTTTGTAACCCTTTCCAACTTTATGTAAATCAACAATTCTTGATCGTAGATCCTTTGAAAGCCCCTTTTGGTGAGGCATGGCTCACATAAGTGTATTCTTCTTGTGCAGAGCAAATTAAAAAAGTTTTTTTGTTTTTTATCAGTCAAAGTAGCTCTAGTCCACACCTCCAAACTCATTTTCTTAACCAGACTCCAGGTATGCTAACAACTGACTCCAATTAGCTTTTCTGAGGTCATTAACTCAAGGGTTCACATACTTTTTCCACAAGCTCTGTGAGGTTTTTATGGTTGTTCTCAAAAAAGACATGAAAGATCAGAATTTATTTTGTGTTTTTATTTTAGGCACATTATATTTGTCAACACCCTTGACTTACATGAAGATCAGATCACATTTTATGACAAATTAAATTAATTATGTGAGGGGGTGAAGCTGTTGGCTGGCACCAAACAAAATGTGTCAGATTCTTTGCAAATCTCTGTAATGTTTTGTAACGAGTCATTATGGTTTCAGTTGATAAATTCTAACCGTAATATTCAATGTACTCTGGTAAATTCACATGATAAATCACACTGTGGAGTCTTTACCTTAATGTTTAAACTTTTGGTAAATTTGCAACACCAAACGTTATTTATCTACCAGAAATCAATTTGGCTCAATGTCTGCTGTTTTTGAACATACTATATAGATAACAGTGAGTTGGCTTGACTAAATTTGAGCCTAGTTAGTGTGATGAGGGTCATTTTGGATGTGATGAGTCCCTTGAGGTTTAAAGACCTATATAAAACTTTGATGTCTGCTCTGTGGCTGTTGATTACATCCAGCTCTCCCCAGCTCTGACGTTTAGAGCCGTCATTCACAAAACAAACTGTGGATCTTTACTTTTGTCCAGGCACGTGTCTACTGTGTTTGTGATCATGATACCTGCCCTATTAGCATAATGTAATCAGTCCATGTATGAACTGGTCTGTGCTTCCAAAAGTGTTTACGCAAGTCAGAGGTAGCCACAGTCCAAGCAGCAGTGTTTATTTGGAAGGTTCAGACTCCAACACATGCTGCTGATCATGAGCTTTCCACAGTGGGTTCAGCCTGTGGTCCAGACTGAAACGTCGAGACAAATTTTAGACCAATTACCATGAAATTCTGTGCAGAAATTCATTTTTCCACTGCAACCACTGCCTTTTCCTCTAGCTCTACCATGAGTTTATCATTTTTGGGTTTGAGTGAAACAATTTGGCAACTGTTTGCTGGATTGCCATGAAATTTTGTAGAGCTGTTGTGGCCCATATAGAAATAATCTTTTCTCTGTAACAGTCACAGCTGTAATTTCTCTTCAAGATGGCACATAATGTAGTCCTGACATTAACTGTCCTTAGATCAAGGGGGGAGCCAAGGGGTGTCCTTGGGTGGCCACATACTGATTCCGTTGATGTCTGAGATAATAACTTCAATAAGCCCCTGTTGTTTCATTTCACACCATCATCACGTTGGCCAGTGCTTTGCTTATGCTCACATACCTGCCAAAGTCCAATCAGCCTCAGCTGTGTGGGTTTATTGCAGGCTATACTACAAGGGCAGCAGTGTGCATGCTTATAGTGGCGTCCATGCATGGAATATGGAGATTGAATTTGTTTGATAAATTATTCTACGAATCAACATGTACGACCATTTTCCATGTGAATGCAGGGGTTACAAATCCTGGAAAAACTGTTACTATTTGCATTTCTAACCTTGTACAACCCAGAACTGCAAAATTACAAAAATCCCTTTTACCTTTCCTAAAAAAACTAACTATTTTGGGTCTATTTTTTAGCCCAACAATCCTACTGGTTAGTAAATATGTATACAGGTCCAGCCACTGGGCCATGAATTGACACAACATACAAACTTTGCTTTAAGCCAATCTTTGTTTGATTGATTGATGGGGAGAGTGATCAAACTAGAAGTATCATTGTATGGACGAAGGAGCCAATTTTCCAAATAGTTCAATCTTGGATTCATCAGTCCACAAAACATTTTGCCAATACCGCTGTGGAGTGTCAGTGTGCTCTTTCGCAAACTTCAGGCGTGCAGCAATGTTCTTTTTAGTAAGCGGTGGCTTCCTTCATCACTTTGTAACCCTTTCCAGCTTTATGTAAATCAACAATTCTTGATCGTAGATCCTCTGAAAGCTCTTTTCGGCAAGGCATGGCTCACGTATTCAGCATATTCTTCTTGTGCGGAGCAAACTCAAAAAGTTTGAGTGGTTTTTATCAGTCAAAGTAGCTCTAGTCCACACCTCCAAACTCGTTTTCTTAACCAGACTCCAGGTATGCTAACACCTGACTCCAATTAGCTTTTTTGAGGTCATTAACTCAAGGGTTCACATACTTTTTCCACGAGCACTATGAGGTTTTTATGGTTATTCTCAATAAAGGCATGAAAGATCAGAATTGTTTTTGTGTTATTATTTTAGGCACATTATATCTGTCAGTACCCTTGACTTAGATGAAGATCAGATCACATTTTATGACAAATTAATGCAGAAAACCATGAAATTCCAAAAGGTTCTCATACTTTTTCTTGCCACTGTACGTCCATCTTTCTTATACAGTCTATGATGGATAAACCACCTACTGAAAATGAATAGAGTAGAGTGCTACAAGCAGACTACAAGTAGCATAACAATAACTGTGCGTCGATGGTGTGTGCATCTGCAGGGGAGTTTAATTAAGGTTCAAATACAGTCCCAGTGAGCAGCTAGCATGGCTGAAAACTCTGTTATCCTTATATCTCATCAGCCAGGTGCACTTACCCACTGTTAATATTTTCTACAAATGCACAATGAATAAACAAACACCAAACAGACATCAACAAACACTGAATATTCTTGAATAGGTTTTCCTATTAATCCAATTTCCTGTGCTGTCATCTAACACCAATATGTTCATTATATAGTTGTCCTGATTCATAATCACTGATTGATATGTAAAACAATGAACAAATGATTAATTCATTTGCCCCTCATTTGAAAAGCGTCACTGTGGAGCTGCTTAATGAGCAGCCGAGGCGGTGGCAGCAGCGTCCTCTGATGGCACAGAGCCCTGGCACCTCATCTCCATCACAGAGGAAGCAGTCAGCTCACACGTGCACTCGGAGACCTTCGCTTACATAATTTAAGAGCGCAGCCTTCATGAGCTGTACAGCAGAGATCTTATCATCCTCTCCACTGACAGCAGATGAGCGTTACAGCAGCGCCTCTGAACAGCTGGGTCATTCAGATGCTTCTGATTAGATAGTGCACATATTTGCATTAATGAGAGTTCACACACACACAGCTAGAACGTCTATCAATTTCTCTTTATTGTATATACATATAGAAAATGTTTGGCACATTTCTTTTTAAAGTACATCATATATATATATATATCTTTATCTCAACATTTTTATGGCTTGATGGCTTATCACTTACTATTATACATTGATAAATTGAAACCCAAAAGGCAATCTTGGCACTTCTTCACATTCATCAGGAAACTCTGCTCCATGGCAAACCGAGACAAAGCAGGATCCAGGTGGCTCAAAGTCCTTCTCGTGTCATCCACTGCTGTCCTGACTGTGACTGCTGTCACCGCTCATGTTTGGGCATAATGTCTCCTCTGTCCACCACTGCCATACCAGGCCTGCTCAGCTCCTTAGGAGATGGGTCTACATAAAACTCAGCAACCACAGGACAGTGATCTGATGCCACGCCGCCCCACGACCAGTTATCTGGGATCCAGGGGTTTGTCAGGCCCTCCCGTACTACCATGCAGTGGCCTGTCAGAGATAAGACAGACAAGAAACAAGGAAATGGACAGTCAGCAAACAGGCGGGACTGCATGTAACACAATGTACCAGATGATTCACACAGTGAGGTAAACTTTGATCTAACAAAGTGAGTTGAAAGTGCAAATGGATCTTATTTATAAAACACAAGAAAGGTGTATCCTTCTGACATCTGTGGGAGTAAAGACCTTCAGAGCAATCTAGCCCGGTGAGATATAGTCACAAATAATAGAACCTGAGAATGTGTGAAACCTGGTTTACATGGGACTTAAAACATAACGACTCAAGGATCACGACAGAAACAATAACAGTCACATAATAAAGAAACTAACAGTGGGTTTGAATTTCATTTGTCTTAACGAAGACCTAACTGGGATTACTTAGAAATGATTTGACTTGTCTTGATATACTTTGACTAAAGACTTGACTTGGACTCGCCTTTAATGACTCAAAAAGTGGCTTGTATTCAGTTATTTAAGCCCTGACTTGGACTTTTCCTGAATTACTTCAAACTCAATAAAGTCATGTCTTGATTGACTGTAATCACACATGACTCAAGACCTGATTTTGGGTTGTCCTTAAGGACTTGAGGCTTAACTTGGAGTTGTCTCACAGATTGTGACATGAACCTGGACTTGAATTTGTTTCAGATAACTTAAGACTCAACCTAAATTTGTGTTGGTTGACTTTGACCTGGTAATTATTTGGACTGGACTTGTTTTCAAATGACTCAAGACTTGCCTTGGTCTGGACTTAGACTTGTCTCACTTAACTGACTTTAACAAACTTTAGATCAAAATTAGGCTTGTCTCAAATGACTCAAGACCTGAATTGGATTTGTCCTAAATAACAGAGTAAACTTGTCTTAACTGACTCTGACTTTTGGGATGACTTGGACTGGATTTGTTTTGAATTGCTACGGACATGACTAGGTGTTGTCTCCTGTTTTCTCAAATAACTTGAGCCACGACTTCGACTTGTCTCAAATAACGTTGACTTTTGACTCAACTTGGACTTTCCTCAAATAACTAGAAATGTGTGTTCATCACAATAGACTGACTTGAAACTTGACTGGTTATGAAGGAATCTGGATTTTGGATTATCTAAAAATGACTGGATTGTACCTGAGTAGATCTTCTTGAGGGAGCGGCTGATCCAGATATTATCCAGGCAGCGGGTTCCCTGTGGGGAGCGGGTGCTGATGTTGGTGAACTGGTTGGATGGTATTAGGGCACAGAGCTTTTCCTTTCTTAATACATCCAGCTCTGAGCTCTGAGGAGGGGAGCCAAAGTCTCCCAATATTACCAACTCCTTCTCGCCTGCAGAAAAACATATGGAGAACAGGATGAACTTCTCATAGTTTGCTTTTATGTAGAGGTGTATGATGCACAGGACATGACGATCTGAGGTTATTTAAGTAGTGAACAGTGTGGATCTATCCAGAATGTCCGACACATGTGGCGTGATGTGTGCGGAGCTGGCCTCGACTGGTCCAACCTGACAGACTGACCTTTGAGTGTTTCCTGGATGCTGGGGGAGAGGCGCTGACACCTGACTTCATCTGAGTTGTGGTTTTTGCCACCAGATTCCAATGGTGAGGCTGTGGCCTGCATGTGGAGGTTCACCACTGTCAGCTCGTATGAACCAATCTAGTGGGAAAAGTCATTTGATTTTGGTCAGAATTATGACAACCAAATGGATACTACATAAAATGACAAAAGACATAGAGATGTTCAACTATCTGTGAGCATTGTAACAACAACAACATTCTATGTGTTAATTCTGGAGTATTGTGCAAAACTGGAGATGGCGACCCAATGAACCCTGAACAAAGTTGCTTATAAAGAGGAGCGCGTAGCCAACTGAATGCTGCTTTGTTCAAGAACAGTGCATTTCTTCTTTGTGTTGGGAAGGTTACATTTAAACATTAAATGGTTCGCTCTAATGGTTTTTAGAATGCTTTTGGTTTTTTTTAAATGTGCTTTTTCCTGAGCTGAACCCACATCTCAAGGTCTTCAACATGTATAAAAATAAAGATAGCGATGATAATAATAAATAAAATAAAAAAAGCTCTCATCTGGATATCAGGACTGTAAAATATATATCCCAGGAAAAGCTAGTGATATGATGGTGGTTTAAGATATATTTCCTGCCAAGTGATTTTTTTAATTGTATGTGTCTATGCTGTATCTCCATCCATCCATCCATTATCTATACACCGCTTAATCCTCTGTAGGGGCACGGGGCGGCTGGAGCCTATCCCAGCCGACTCAGGCGAAGGCAGGGGACACCCTGGACAGGTCACCAGTCTATCACAGGGCTACACATAGAGACAAACAACCAAGCACACTCTCATTCACACCTACAGACAATTTAGAATCATCAATTAACCTCAAGCATGTTTTTGGACTGTGGGAGGAAGCTGGAGAACCTGTTGAAAACCCATGCATGCACAGGGAGAACATGCAAACTCCACACAGAAAGATCCCAGGCGTCCTAACTGGGACGCAAACTGGGGATCTTCTAGCTGTGAGGCGACAGTGCTAACCACTGAGCCACCGTGCAGCCCCAGGTCTAAAATTATCATCATTATTAGTATTGTTTGGTTCTAGATGTCCACAGTGTGACGTCATGTCTCTGACCTGTTGGCACCATGTCTGGCCATGTGAACTATTCGTGTCACATTACATAGGATGTTCCTGTTTTTCCCTTCTGGCTGCTTCCCTAATAACCAACAACACATACGATGAGGGACGTGTAGTGTAACTGAGTTGTAGTGTTGAACTACCTGATTGCTGTTTAGCTAATAATTCAATCGCAAATGTGGGCAGAGCAATTAGGAACTTCATATATTGAACTCCAGATTTGTTAGTTACCTGCTATGTTGAGATTCACGTCTTTAAAATTTTGGGAAAGACACAATTTCCCCATCACCTCCACTTTGGTCCAGACTGGACCAAATTATCTCCACAAGTATTTTTAACGAGTTGTGGTGAAATTTTGTCAATGCTGTAAAATAGATTATTTTTTATAGATTTTTTTTTACATTACAGACTTTTCTTGAACTGTTCTTCCAACTCCTAATGTACTCTGGTTCTGTAGAGAGCACAAGTGTCAACGGTTAAAACAATAAACAAAACTAAATGGGGCTAAATAATTAGATTTGTATTTTTAGATCATGAAGTTTTTCAGTTTAGCTCATATTCATCTATGAAGATGAATATGAGCTAAAAAATGACACAAGATTCAAGTCACGTGACGGAGATAGCAGCAGCAGTATTCAAATTTCTGCTGCTACTATCTCCGTCATGTGACCTGAATCCTGTGTGCTGGTTTACTAAATAGATTTACTGGCATTTAGTGTTTTCTACTGACGCTCAAAGCATTTCTAATGGCCAACGTTGGTTTGTAAGAAAGCAGATTTGTGATTCTGGATGTGCTGTGTGTTTAGAGTTATTAACAAAAGTTACATAGGTTCTTTTTTTGGAGAGAATGACTGCTAATATATTTCTTCCCCCTCCACTATTTACAGCTTACCTGTTTGTGTCACTGAGACCCAACTTGTGGACTTACAGAATGGACATGTGTGATGGGGAATGAATCCCTATTGACAGAATGCAATTACCTGCTGTCCATGTCTAATTAAACCGATAGGCCAAGAGAAAATCCAACTGATACCACATAAACACGCAGAACACCAAGAGCAGGTTAGGAGGAGTGAGGATGTTGGTGCATTTGCAAGTAGAGTGGGGGCTAACAAAGAAAATATCTACTCTCAATAATTGGATTCAGTGTATTGGATTTGGATTTGTTCATGTATGAGAATAAAAGAAAAACACATCAAGCCTCGGGGAGTTTTGTGAGATTTATGGTGCTGCAAGAGTTCTGTTTCTCTGACACAATTATATGAAAATATACGTATAATATAGATATTTTTAATGTATGCCGCCTAATCTTATTCATACTCCATTGGTTGGCTGTTTATTAATACTCTAATTGGCTTTTTTCATGACAAAAGAATTCTCTTTATCATGATTACTTTAAAAATGAATTCAGAACAGAATTTGAATAGACTTAGATTTTAAATATGACCTCATACTGCAACATCATTATAGCAACATCATTAAACTCAATGATATCTCACTGGAAGCAGATTTAATATGTGAATACACAGACATCAGTCATCTTGTTCACTGGGAGACAAATGAGGAGCCAGTAGAGTAGCCCCAAGTTTAAAGACACAAGGCAAACTAAGCCAGCAGTTAGATTACATGGAGACTGCTTTGGTTCCAGCTTGTTCATAACAATTCCCCATTAGTCTAACAAGCACGCTGCATGGTGGATGGTGGTGTTTATGCTTGTTTAACAGGTGGTTTGATCAAGTGCGCTTACTGGCTTTTTACTTGCAGAGGTTTTATTGTAATGACAGTAACAAGTGTTGCTCTTGTTAACTCGAGTGAAATTTGTCAGGCATTGCTCCTAATGGTGAGTAAAAACCTGTATAGCATCAATTTTCACAATGCAAATGAAACATTAAAAGCACAAACCTGACGGTGTTCCGTAGTCCTTTACATATTTCTGCAAAATAGACTAGATCCATTTGTGATCAGTGATGCTGGGTATGGACAGAGCTGGGAGATGCTTGTTAAACCTTTAACCATAGCAATCAACAAAACAGCTTTTCAAAATGCCTATAAATTGCTCTTTAAGGTGCCCAGATTGGATCAATCAGGGAAGTGTAGAGGCAGCACATTTACATACAGAGTCAACGTACCGCATGCGGCTTATGAAGCTTCTGTTAACCGTTTCTTTCTGGTTCACCATCGTACTCCATAACTGTATCTCGCTCTTTTGTAGATGTTGTCAGTTTAGATTTTTGGCAAACTTCTCAGAGCCACTTTTCAAGACTCAAGGTGGTTTGTCATGACACAGGTGTTTAAGGAGGTAACTCTTTAAGACAGTACTCCCAAACCTGAGGGCCAGGGTCCCTGCAATGGGCCACGAGAGAAATCTAAGGCATTATGAACTCATTAACCGTGTAAGCCCCAGGCTATTCAATCAGTAACAGCTCCACAACTGTAAGGTCAAATTGAACAACCTTGGGCTCTACGGATAGGAGGCACTTGGTAGAGTTTAATATATTAAATCTTTCTGTCCCCGTCACCAGGCCACAGTGAGATTTGAAATAATACCCAACAACAATGGACATCTGTACTTCTGAATAACCAACAGAAGAAAAAAAAAGTTTGTGCTTTCCACATATATTTCCTCTTCAGTTTTACTTTCCCTGCAACTTTTCTTGACAGTTTTGGGATCATTTTGCATCTTAATGCAGCCATTGTGGCTCTATGGGTCATGCACTCTCCACCTACAATGTAGAGATTCGGGGAAACATACTTTTGGGAAAGCTGCAGGGAGCTCAAGCTACCTGCTGCCTACATGCTGATTTTTACACAAATCACTTTAAAGGTTTGTTTTTGAGTCTACCTGAGAGTAAACAAGGAAATTAGCCACCTGGAAGAGCCATTTTACTAACTGCATCAGGGATCTCCACCTGGGGATACTTGCCGGCTGACCTGACCACCCTGCACGCCGGTTTGTTTACATGTGTGACTTTCTGAAAACTCAACAGCTAAAAGCAAAGGTTACCCCATGGAGCCGTGGAATAAAACAATTTGTGAGTGATTAATTAGACTTTGGTTGAACTGGTCACAACCTATGACTCTACAGATCCACCATGACGTTACTGAGCTGTAAGGGCGTATCTTGCTGCATTGTAGAGATGGTGGGTTCTTCTTTAACCCCCTTCCCACTGACTCCCCCTCTGCCTCACCTTCACTGTATAGGCTCTATGTTGTAGGCAGAAATGTTCAGTATGGGCTTTGTGATGTGTTCTATCAGCTTGTTACGGCTACTGATGTCAGTGAGCCGTATTGTTTCGGTGATGACCCCTTTTCTTGAGCATTGTGTCAGGATGGCCTGTGGATGCTCAGCTGTGGCTGGTTTGAGGCCTGCTCCAGGAATGCAGCTGACTGGAATCAGAGCTGATGAGCTTGGAGCTGAAGACCTGCATTTCAGCCTCTCTTCTCCCCGCCTCCTGAAGTATCGGATTGGTCCACCACTCGGTTCCCTCTACCACCAGCCAACCCACTACAGCCTTCAGCATACCTGAAGACCGTAAAACCTTCAGCCAAGCTCTCAGTCAGGGTGTGGCTGGGATTTGGAGTGAACAGTCCGCCCTGGTGCCTCCTGTATTGTGTGTCCTGTTAAATGTGTCCGTAGCCACTTGTCGTGTTTTGTTTTGTGTGTAGCTACTCGGACTGTGTAGGTTCGGTGGGCAGAGGCGAACCTTGTGGGAGGTATTTTGGATGTCTTGGTGAAGACTTTGCAACCTCAGTTAGCCTCTGCCAAATTTAGTGTTCTGTGTTTGGTAGCCACAAAGAGGGTGGCGATTTGTGTCTCATGATTTCTGTGTGGTATGTTTGAGGCACCAGTTTTGTTTTGTAGTTTTGTGCACTTGGCACTTATTTCTGTTTGGTGTGGGGTTGCTATTGTTTTTAAGTTTGGC
>OMNN01082493.1:8904-44595 GCA_900302755.1 Chromis chromis | reverse complement strand
ATTCTTCTGGACAAAAGGGAAGATGTTTTTAAATCATAACTGCGTGGTCGTTCCTCGATCTTCATTTATGAGACACCTCAGTCTTGTTCTGTTTATAAATACCATTACTAATTACCTTGTTCCACTTCTTTCATAGGTGATCACAAAGTTGGCAGGTATGGAAGAAGAGGACTTAATGTTTTCCACCAGAGATGATCAACAGCAGCTGCTTCAGAAGGTCCTCGCTGCTTCAGACCTGGATGCTGAGGAGGAAGTGGTGGCAGGGGAGGTGGGCGCTCGGCCACAGGTGAGGACTTTAACTGTACTTTCACTCAAAAAAGACATACAGTTGTAGGAAGAAAAATTGCATATTTTGTGTATTATAATATTTTCACATTATTTTTTATTTTTCTTGCTTATCAGGTATCAAGGCGACCAGGCACCATGAGCTCCATGTCCGGTGCAGATGACACCGTCTACATGGAATATCAGAGCAGAAGCAGCAAAGCCTCTGCAGCAAGCAAGCTGGTCCATCCGCTGTTCAAGCGCTTCAGAAAGTAGATCCACTGACTTGAACCCTGACACCCTAAGACTTACTCTGTTGTAACGGTGCAATAGGACATAGTTGGGGGGCAACAGTGTATATTGAGCAGCAGGTTCAGAGTCCATGTGGTCTGGTGAGCAGAGCAATGATTATACTCTGTAACAGAGTATTTAGGCTTTGACAGACAACAATGTCTGTACAGAGGCTGCGAGTGGACAGCTAATTGTGTCAGTTTGGAGATGTTAGCCTTCAGATCACCTCTCGGTTTATTGGCAGTGAGAACAATTACCTACGTCTTATCTACTGTTAGTGGTAACTTGACTGAGAACTATGAAATCGAGGATGTATGTTGGACATCAGTATAACTGTTAATTTGGCAAGAATGGACGTTAATCTGTTCCTGAAAACCCCACTGATGTTGTTTTCTACTGTTTCTTTCTGTTCTTTGTTATGTGCTTTGCTTCTTTAAAATCTGTAATATGTTTCGCAAAAGAAATGGCTTTGTAATTTCTCTGTTCAAGTTTATATTTGAACTTCCAGAAAGTGCCACACTGTAAGAAAATGTCAAGTTTCATAAGAAGAAATTATGAAAGAATGACATCTTTTCTTTTTTTTTTTGCAAGCCATAAGGGAAACAATTTTACATCAGCAGGAGGCTGAAATGAATGTTAGTCTCCTAATTGTGTTTTGTAACAGAACGGTACAGCAAAATGGAACATGACAACTTTCAAAATCAATGAATGAAACTACAGAAAGCATGTGACTACTGTTGTTCCTGGTAGTAATTAATGCTGGCAAGATTTCTGTCCCTTTGAGACAGAAAGGAGGGAAACTCTGAGCTTTATTTAGCCTTGGCATGAGTCAAAAGCCAGGAATGGAGAGTGGGGGGGGTGGGGTGGAGTGTGTTTGGTAATGTCTACTTCCTTTGCTTCTTGATGACTTGAAGATAATCCAAAAAGAACATCTATAGCCTGATGCCTTACGCAAGCTGCAAAAGGAGTGATTGTGGGGGGGGACACTTCTGCACAGCCACCATTTGCAAAGCCACAGGGCATGATCCCCCCTGAATGGCAGAGACAGTAGCCTGGGGCTCCTACTCCGTATGTGGATTAGCTGGATTAAATTGTTGCCGATTGGAGTGATCTGGATTTCTCAGTTCTTCAATACATTTGTTGGATTGGCTGTCACTGCAATGTACATATCTGTCAGATCGAACTCACTCGGGAGCATGTGCAGCCAACTTAAACACGAATAAATGGCTGCATCTTTCTTGCACTGATAATCAGAAGAGCATTTCAAGTAATCATACACTTCAGATGAGGAGTCACGCTGCCTCCTCATCTGCGTCATCACCTGCATCCTCGGGCTCTGGCAAGAGTCTGATCACATTTCACATAAGTTATTCCTATAAAGAAATGACATACATTAAGAAGGGGGGTTATAGGAGTCATCCTCTAAGAAATTTTTAGCATCAAATACACTTTTTTTTTTTTAATGCATTCACAATTGTGCCTTTTCTGCATCATTTTTTAAAATGTAAAAATGTATGTAAAGAAAATCTAAATTCAGGCACAATTTATAGTGATTTTTGAAAATACAAGTCCTTGGCTTCTTCCATGTTTTTACTGGAGGGACAAATGCATGTGTTTTAAATATTGAGGAGGCACGTATCCCCTGCATCCCCCCTGAAATATGCGGAAATAGCACTGTGGAAGACCCTCTGAAATCGGGTAATGAATGTTTTGGTGGATAATCAGCCTGGCCCAAGTCTGGCCGGGTGGTCCTCCCCCGTAAGTTTTTGTTGATTCTACCACTTTCCCATTTGCTTTTACAGGGAAAGGGACCTTTACAGAAACATATTTTTCATAGCAAATTTTATTGTTGCCCAGGTCTTGATGTGCTGCCACATGCTCTGAGTTTGTATAATAAATAATAAAACCATTAAAGCAGTGGACACACAAAGGTTGCTACAGTGATGAACAACTAAAAAAGGACACACATTTGTCATCTTTCATTGCTTTCTTTCAGCTTTTTTAATATCTCCTACTGTGTTTCTCTAACACAAATTTAATATCTAAAAATTACATTTTTGTTATGCTGTAACCTGTTATCTGTTTGCTGTAGTAGAAAAGCACATTATAACATCATAAAAATATTAGTATTTCAGCAGGAGGAGGATTATTACGTGTTAAATTTGCCACCCCTCCCCTCTTGTTTTTGCTGCTTTTGCAGTGTCACCTTTACTGTGACTCATCTTGTTAAATTCCTCATAGCCCTTGAAGGTTTCGCTCCACTGGGGTGAAAAATTACACCCACTCTTTTGTCTGTCCTGATCATGATTTCCAGTATTATACCTTCATATCAGATGACTGAATCCAGTTATCCCACTTAAATCCTCATGTGGTTTTCAAAGGTCAGCAGATCTTGGATCAGCCAGTTGATCTTGGATCTTTTAATGGCCCCCTCTGCTCGCCAGTAGGTTTGACCTTTTGGATATGTCGCTGTAACAACCAATCCAACAAGTGTATCGAAGAACCGTGAAATCCGAGATCATGTCAAATCGTAAACGGCTTAATCCACCTAAAACGTTAACCTATGCAGAGAGAACTTGCCCCCGGCCGGCTTAGTCACAGTTTGGTGTCCTCTGATGACTTGAGACTTGGCCTTTGGCTGAGAAAGAGAGAAAAGTCATGAGGCACATTTTTAATTCTTTTGTCTGTTGAGAAAATAAGAAACCAAAAAAAAAAAAAACTTGCAACAAGACGACGTCTGGACATGAAATAGACATGTGCTGATTTTAGCCTTGAAATTAATGCATGTGAAATGTTTTAGGAAGAGAAGGACAATTACTTCTTAGCTCAGCATTCCTGTGATGTCTCAGAAAAGTAATAAAGGTTGAAAAACAGTGACAGGTTTAAGGCGTAAAATTCCATTTCAAGAAGTAAAGAAGATCTACTCCAAAATTTTAACCAAAGTTCAGTTAAACATTTGCACTTTCCCAGTCTTGTGTAAATATGTTCCATTTTGCTTTTGTAATATTTTGTCAGCTTCAAACTAAATGTTACACATAAATCTCATGCATGTGAGCTCCACACTTAGGTAACTTTTGCATAAGTCTCCACAGATTGCATAAAGTCTGTCAGTATTTCATGAAATACAACTTTTAAACATTAACACTCCGAGCACTTACACATGTGTGTGTCTAAACAGCTGAACATTTGTGAACTCACCTCTAGATGTGCTTACATGAGCTGTGGGTGGGGTTTTACTTTTACTTTATGACTAATTCCATCATGTAGTTTAGCTTCAAATGACATTTATCACATTAGTCTTCCCTCTGTGTGTGTGTGTGTCTGCTGGGGGTGGGGTATGTGAGTTCACGTAGGGTGATTGATTGGTGTGATGTAACTGTGTTTTAGCACGTTGTACTGCGCCCATTTCCATTGAAAGAGTGAAACCCAACAGTTTTTTGGGGGGGGAAGAAACGCCCACATCCGAATACAGACTTATCCCTCCCATCTTTTTACGCCACCATCCAATCCTCTTCCACCGAGGTTGTACAAGCAACTATTTAAAAGCGTTCCATAATACAATCCCATCTAACATTACACTACACACACAGGGAGGGCTGCGTTTACACGTGCTGGGAACATGCATCTGCAGATGTGAACTCTGTGCTTTAAGGATTTTTGCAGAAAAGTCAAACACACATCGCTCGTTGATCACGGAAACGCTGGGGAAGCGTCCTGATAATGGCAATCCTGAATCATTTGACGACAACATGCTGGAAGAGTTTTCAAGGCGACCGGCTAAACAAGCAGCTGCTTTACGCTTTACGCGCCTTACACAAGTCAGCAGCCAGCGATGCTTTGGGGATCTCCGCTGCTGGAGCGGAGCCCATGCCTGACACATTAATCGCACCGGCAGATGTGGGCGAGAAAACCAGAGTCAAGACCCTGAAGGAAATGCCGGGACCCAGCACCCTGTCCAACCTGATCGAGTTCTTCTGGAGAGACGGCTTTAGCAGAATCCATGAAATTCAGGTAAGGCGTTTTATTTTTATTTTTTTACTTTATCTCCTTTTTTGTTTCACTGTTTCATCTTGTTTCCATCAATGGCATTGAGCCCGTGTATTCTCAGCGGCAGCCAAATTCGTCACCTACCTGCGTAAAATGGCACGGACTGTTGCGTAAAAGCGCACCAGGAGATCAGTCATGCTGCTGAGCTTCACGCACCGGAGAATGAGTTTTGCAATAGCCTGAGTCGCATGAATCACCCGAAATCTTCATTAGGCTACAAGATGCAACACACAGTGTTGTCACAGCGGGCTTTGGTCCTCAGTTCTTTTATCTTAAAAGCTTAAAGGTGGAGGATGTGCAAATTAGCCAAACATGTCAATTTAAATGACAAAACAAGACTTGTGTCAACTGTTGCACCTTCCCCTGTGAGATTGACTACAAAATCATTATCATTTATTGAATGTAATTTTCCAGCGTAATTATAATTGAAAACTACTTAGTGCTCTTCCCCCCTTAGCCCCAGTTGTTCAAGTGGATATTCTTTATTACAAATCTCATTTTTACACTACAGTTAAATAAGATTATGGATGTAGAGGTTTGTGTCACATGGAATACATTCTTAACACAGTTTTTATATATCCTACAAAGTTTCACTTTAGATTAGTGTTTGCAAAATCATTCATGACTAAATATAAGATCACAAATAAATCATGACACACCAACAGTCTTCTTCAGTAGCTTTTTCTTAGTTCTACAATTGAGTTCCTTAAAATACAACAAAGCTGTGTGAACAACATCATGCTATTTACATACTTTGTAAAATTTGTAAAATGATATCCCCACAATTTTACGATAACAACAACTAGATTCATGTATTTTTGGTGGGTGAGAATCAAATAATGCCTTGTCTGATGAAATATGTTTCACTAACTTTATCTTTCACCAATCACCAATCTGATCCAACTGGATTACATGAACAGACACCATGGAGCTATGGTTACATACAAAGTTAGAAAAGTTGTGTCTGTTGTATAGTGAAATCACTGCTGCCATCACCCTTTATATCAAATTCAAATTAATTATTAAATGTAACTATACATGAATTGTTATCACTACTGCTTTATAGATGGACCACAGGAAGAAGTATGGGAAAATTTTCAAGTCTCATTTTGGGCCCCAGCTGGTGGTCTCAGTTGCAGACCGTGACCTGGTGGCTCAGGTGCTGAGGGCCGAGGGTGTGGCCCCTCAGAGAGCTAACATGGAGTCCTGGAAGGAGTATAGAGACCTGAGAGGACGCTCCACTGGCCTCATCTCAGCGTGAGTCCCCTTCAAACTTTGATTCTTGAATCTTGGCAAGAACCACCTGAAATCCAGATCACATTTATTGTACAGGCCCTTTACTTGTCTGTGATCTGATTTTGTTTCCAACGACTGAAATAAAACTGTATTTATTCTCAAAACTTGCATTTTTTCAACAGTGTGACCAATATCTTTCTTCAATAAAATTAGAGTGTCTTTTACAAAAGTAAAACAGTCCAGGGGGGATTTACTTTGTTGCTTGGATTCTGTTTTTCCAGTGAGGGAGAGGAGTGGCTGAAGATGCGCAGCGTGCTCAGACAACTCATCATGCGACCCCGAGATGTCGCAGTCTTCTCTGACGATGTGAACAAAGTGGTGGACGACCTGATAAAGAGAGTCTCTTGCATGCGCGCCGAGCAGCCTGATGGTGCGACTGTACTGAATGTGAATGACCTCTTCTTCAAATATGCAATGGAAGGTTGGTAAAGATCCTTCAAAAGTTTAAAAATTGGCAGGATCGGTTTGAAGAGGATAGTGCAAGGGAAGCATAAATGAGGGGGGAGGAGGAAAAGTTGGAAGAAAAAAATAATAATAAAGAGATAAGAGTATAATTTACAAACCATTTTATTCACTTGTTGCAAATTTGGCAACTGAAATTCCATTGATCACTGCTAAAGTGGCCGCTGTACTAAAATGTACAAGCCACTGATACACAAGCATTAAATTCTAGGGACACTTGGATCAAGAAACAAGTGATGAATAAGAGATCCTTGTCACAGCTTTCTAGCTGCACTGAAATGGTTGTTCCTCTGTCTTTGCAGGTGTGGCTGCTATCTTATACGAGTGCCGACTAGGATGTCTGGAAAATGAGATTCCCAAGGAAACCCAAGACTACATCACTGCACTGAACCTCATGTTTAGCTCCTTCAAGACGACCATGTACGCCGGAGCGATCCCCAAGTGGCTCCGACCGATCCTCCCCAAACCATGGGAGGATTTCTGTCAGTCCTGGGATGGCCTCTTCAAATTCAGTAAGCGGTTTACAGTTTATTAGCTTATTTTTTACTGTGATATATGTCCAGTGAACTCTTTGCCAGATTTATTTCATATTGCAAATACTAGCAGTTTAGTGCTGCCCTTTTGAGACAGAGATTTCCTGACATATAATTTCTTATAAGGGTTAAGCTCCCAAATGCTAGATGCTACAGAGGCATTGTTCTAAATCTGGAGTCTCCACGCTCAAGCCAAGATAAATTAGACTTGAATGGGCTTTCTCAGAGCCACAGAAGACTAATTATGCAGCTGCTTTCACAGAATGAAGATGAACAAGCCAACTAAACCAACATTTAAGCCTAAAATGAGTGTAATGCCCTTTAAGATTTCCTGTTCTTTTCTCTGAGTGACCAGAAAGATTTTACAAGGCACACATATACTTTTTTCCTCATCCAAAAGTGCTACTTTGCATAAGTCTATCTTTTGAAATATTTAATTATAGTTTTAGATGGGTAAACATGTCAGATAATACTCTCTGTGGTCCTTTTTTTCTTTTAAACAGTGAAGATTAAATCAAGTGAAGCACTTGCAAACTTTTTTTTGGACAAATAGCCTGACATAAATAGAAAGGAATGTTGATTTGCATATAAATCTCCACCGCTGTGCCATGGGATTGTGGGAGTATGAGGTCCCACTCTTATGTAACCTGTTCTCTCTTCTCTTTCTTTTCCTTCAACCCCCCTCCTCGACTTTTTTTTCCCCTTCATTCATCTCATCTTTTCTGTCTCCGTCTAATCCAAGGCCTTATACACGTTGATAAGAGGTTTGCAGAGATCAAGGCCCAGCTGCAGCGGGGAGAGGAGGTGAAGGGTGGACTGCTCACACACATGCTCATTACAAAGGAGATGAACCTGGAGGAGATTTACGCCAACGCAACGGAGATGCTGCTGGCCGGTGTCGACACGGTGTGTGTGTTTGTCTATGCAGAACTGTACGTGCAAAGGTGTGTGGAGCTGCAGCTGAGTTTCAGGAGGTGGAGGGGTTCGGTGGAGTCGCACGTGTGTGTCCGAGTCTCTTTGTGTGTGTGTGTGTGTGTGTGTGTGCGCGTCTGAGTCAGTGTTGAGTTTCAAGGGTTGGGTTTCTGGCGCCACATCCTTGCCTGTGTAGCTGTGCCAGCGTCAGGTCAGAGCGGTGAATCGGGGGGTTACGCAGTATCCCACTGACAAACTTGTTCTCACTCAGATTTAGTTTCTTGTCATTTGTCTCTGTCTGTTACATCGACACAGGGGGCCTTTTGTCTTTTTTTTTTTTCCTCTGCCAGACATCTGTGTTGTGTGTGTTCATATGTTTCCACATCAGAGCTGGATTAGATGCACCTTGCACAAACTCATTAAGACTGTTGATTTAATTAAAGGTGTGACTTTAATGTTATTGATGAAGCATGTTTGGGTTTTTTTTTTTAGAAAAAAAGATTCAGAAATAGGAGAGAGGAGGCTTATTACAAACGTCTTGGCTCAGTTTTTGAATTTTGGCATCTCCACATGACACAACCCAAGGGACAGAAAATTAAAAAACATATTTGACAATCTCTCTTGCCAGGTTTTGTACAATACTCGCCAAGTACAATTGTTTGGGGTACTGTCAAATTAATGAGAATTATGGGGGCAGAGCGTTTTTGTGCTGAGCTTGGGGCCACGGGATAAAAGGGTGTGTGTGTTTTCGTTGAACTTGTTGAATCGGGCACGTCCCGGTAGGGGGTGGGCTTAGCTGAGCCATTACCTGACCCCGTGGTGCATTTGCCTTTACTCAGCGTACACAAAGAGCTGTCAAGACGCGTTAGCCACAGCCAGAGTTATAGCACAGTCTGGGCAGAGGTGAGACGAGGAGGGGGGTGGGAGAGAGGAGTGGAGAGTGTGTGTGTGGGGGGGGAATTGGCATAATAAAGAGGAAGTAGAAGAAAGAGCTGGGTGTACAATGGATGTTAGGAAATGAAGAGGAGATGGTCGGGAAAGGAAGGGAGAGGCCTCAGCCTTTTGAGTACTGTGCTCGGATGAGCTTTTGTCATATGATTCCTCTCTGGCTCTGTCTGAGGCATTGCCAGCATTTGTGCCAGCTGGGCTTGATTAGCAGCAAGTTGGTTGCAATGTGGGGGGTGGGGGGAATGATGACAGGGTGGGAGGGAGAATGTGAGGAAGGGAAGAAAACACAGCAATGAACAGGATGGTGGAGAATATGCAAGAGTCTTTAGATCTTTAGTTGGTCAAGCAGGAATAAACCAGACCTGAGAGTGACCTTTGGGGAACTATTAGGTTTGATGTTAGCAAAAACAAGACTGTTCCTCTGATAGCTTTACATATCATGAAATGATTGGTGGAAAAGTGAGGGGGCTGGATGGAAAGATCGACAGGATAGCAGGAAGAGACGTCAGATGTGGGCTGAGGCAACCACCAGGCAGAAAACATTGGAGAGGAAAGACAAAACTCATTTTCATATCATTTGGGCATCTGCCCGCCTCACTGAAATGAAAATGTCAGTGAAATGTGAGCCAGACAAAAGGAGCTGGGACAATTGAGAAAGGTGAGATAACAAACGTGAGTAGGTGGAGTGGTTGGGTGGTTCCACAAGAGGAAGATGAGATGAAAAAATAAGTTGTGTTTGATGAGAAAAGGGAAAACACAAGAAATCTGGAATGTGTTATCCCATCGTAGAGAGAGAGGAGCAGCAGGATTGGGCAATAATACCATGAAAATTAAAAAAAATATATAGAGTAAGGTGGTTTGTGATGCCATTTATTTGATTTGCAATTAATTAGGATTATTTTCTGCTTTCTCATTACATTAGCTGGAGGCTGTTTACGTTGAGTGTGACATAAGTGCATTTAGTCAAGGTACAGTTGGATGAGAATGGATCAGAGGCCCGAGTGATGTAAGAAGAGGGATAAAGGGCTGAGAGTGCAGCTGGAGGAGTGAACTTGAGTGTCTGCCCAGCATGTGGAATTAGGCCCCTCTCCCTCAGAAGCCCCTTGCTGTTTCTCAACACTTGCGCAACATTATAGAAACTCTTATATGAAGAAACATGAGGAAAACTATCCCCAAAGAGATGAATGGAAGAGTTAAAAAAAAAAAGCACTTATACATGCAATAAACACTCAAATAGCAATGTATGCAATGCTTTTTTTCTGTTCTAGACATCCTTCACCCTGTCTTGGGCCAGCTACCTGTTAGCACGACACCCTCATGTACAGCAACAAATCTATACAGAAGTTACAAGAACTCTGGGACCTGGAGCAGTCGCCACAGCTGACGATGTCCCCCGCCTGCCTCTCATCAGAGGTCTGGTCAAAGAGACTCTCAGGTACAGGCTGCATTGATTTTTACAATCAATCTGTTCTTATCTCACGTTTTCTGTCAGTTTTATTGGGTTGCTTTCACTTGCACTTATAGAAACAACTCAGCAATATTTTAATAAACTTTAAAAATGACTTTATGTTCACATAAATCTCTTTAATTTGTTAATTACCTTTCCCTGTGCACAGTTTTCACTCGTCTGGTTATCTCAAGTAGACTTTGTGAAAAGATTAATGTATAGCACTGGTGAATAGCGGTCTTTGTGTGTCTCTCCCTGGGAGCAGGCTTTTTCCAGTTCTCCCAGGCAACGGGCGGATTACCCAGGATGACTTGGTGGTTGGTGAATACTTCATCCCCAAAGGGGTAAGACAGATAGAGGCGCTTCTAGAATGTGCAAGAATTAGCCAAAAACATTACAGTGGAACTAGATGTAACACGATACTGCATTACTCACGCATCTCTCCGTTTGTCCCGCATGTATGGATGCATGTGCAAAAGTCCAGCTGTTTTCATTGCACAATTCACATTTTTTCCCCTTGTCTCACATTGTTAGACTCAGCTGGCCCTGTGTCACTACTCCACATCTTTGGAGGAGGAGAACTTTGCTGATTCTTTAGACTTCCGGCCGAGTCGCTGGATACGGAAAGATTCCACAGATCGCGTCGACAACTTTGGCTCGATTCCATTTGGCTACGGCGTCAGGAGCTGCATCGGCAGGAGAATAGCAGAGCTGGAAATGCAACTAGCTCTCACAAGGGTAGGGGATTTAAACAAACAACTCTACATTTCAGACCATCATTGTCTAAATCATTAACAAAACATTTACTATATCATCCCATAGTCTAAACAGCATTTTTCAGGCTTTTGAAATGGTCATCAGGTTTAAACACTGACTTAAACAACAGTCTCAAGTTTTAATCAGCTCTACACCAGTGCAAAAACACCCAAGCATCCCTTAGCTCCGCTTCAACTTCCTCCAAATCCCCTGAGAGATTTCTGACAAAATGGACTCACTTCTCCTAAATCACACAGCTCTCACAATCCTGGAATATTTTTGAATTTGATAAGAGGATGCATAACCAGATCTTTAGCTTCTTTCTTTGCGTTACTGTTGAAATGAGACGTCTGTGTGTTTTTTTTCTCCCTGTGCAGCTCATTCAAAAGTTCCACATCGGCACGTCTCCCCTCACCACTGACGTCAAGGCCAAAACCCACGGCCTGCTCTGCCCTGCTGCCCCTATCCACCTGCAGTTCATCGACAGGGAAAACTAGACCCCTCTCCGCAGGTCTAATATACTGGATGTTTTTTAAAGTGCTGAATTATTATTGGGGATATTTTAAATGCACTGCTTTTAGTTACACCTTCCACTGTTCTATTTTAGATACTGAGCTGAGACTGAGGTTTTACTCAGGCAAGAAATGTGTCTTATCTACAGACACACAAATACTGTATAAATAATGTAAGCTGTAAAAACTGTTTCTATGTATATTATTTCAACTTAGCGAAAACCACTGCATTTTTGAAAAACTGTTACACCTTCCATCCATCCTATTCAAAATAGTGAGTGGAAAAATGGTCTGATCTGCATACCCTAACTGTATCCTTTTATATTAATGTACATGCATGTATGTAATAATGTACGCACACACATACATACATACATAATCACACTGTTTCCTCTGAGTTTGAGAAAACTTAATTCACTGAGAATATTGAAGGGCAGCTGTGAATGTACCGAATATGAGCTGTCTCTTGCTGAGCTGTATATAACGAGCTTTATTCACTGGTTATGTTGTTTGTGTTGCAAACCAAAATACTTCAACAGGTTGCTTCGTTTCTGGCACCACGTTTTTTTTCTCTTTTTTATTCAGGCTGAGGAAGAACATTCATTTACTGAAGAGGCATTACATGATTTTAATCCATGTACTGTATATCAGGAAACATTAAATACACAGTTAACTGGGAGAAAACAGATTTTTTTTTTTCATGTAAACATATATATTTGTAGGAAAATGGCCTTTAGCTTTTTAAAGTTAAAAGCCATATTAGCTTTTAGCTTTTTAAAGTAGACTTATTATCATGTGAGTTAGAACTAACGAATTAGCCATTATAAACTAAATAAATCAAAAAGTAAAACTGTTCAACTAATGAAATGTGTATCTGTTTCACACAATATCTTTGGATGGAAAAAAAATGTGTCAAGTGTTTTTGGTTTATATGCTGTTTGTGTTAAAAGTGTTTTTACCAGCATATCGGTTACATTGTTTTTTTTAAGAGGGAAAAAGTATGTCATAGAACGGTTTGTTGTAAAGAGAAGAGACTAGTTGTTGGTTTGTGTCAGTTTGAAGGATCACACAGATTTTAAAGAAGGAAAATGGAAAAGCTGTTATAAATTCTTGTATTTATCTACTCTTTTGTCTCTACGTTTGTAGAACTGTAGTTCCAGTGAAACTGGAAAGCAATAAAAAAAAACTATTTTAAGTATTACTATAAAAATTGTACGTGTTGTCCTTTGTGCAGCTCTTTAAGTCCACATTACTTCAGCAGTGTATCAAAGCAACCCAAAATTACATTTCTAAGTGCTGCAAATGCAGAATAATTAAATCGTTCCACTTTAGTTTAGAAAGG
Source organism: Chromis chromis (assembly GCA_900302755.1). NCBI lineage: Eukaryota > Metazoa > Chordata > Actinopteri > Pomacentridae > Chromis > Chromis chromis. The sequence continues at coordinate 31,785 of OMNN01082493.1, read as the reverse complement.
TAAACATCTGAGTGCTTCAAAAAGAGGCAATTTTAAAAAGATGCACTGATATAACCAATAAACCAATTATTTAAATGGCTAAATATCTAGTGCACCCAAGAATTGCCTAGTTAAACCCACATATTTTTAAATTCAGCTGCATGTGGAGATCCCAGGTTCTCAAGCAATACCATATAAAGTGTCATGTAAATCACATGACAACAGGAAATACATCCATATCACAAATTGTAAAATTTTCCAAAAGACCTCCCCAAAAGCATTTTAAGGTATGATAATAATGATAATAATTTTTTTTTTTGATTTATGTATCAAGTACTATTCAAAATTAAAATTACAAAGTGCTTTGCAAGGCAGCAAAATAAAACAGATAAAAATAAAAATAAAATAAAATAAAATAATCAGAATTTAAAAACACAACATGGTGTATAAAAAAACAAGACAGTGGTAGAAAAAATTAAAATATTGACAGAAATTAAAAACAGTTCAAAGGTAATTAACACTCAAATAAAATTAGGAAAAGCTCTTTAATAAAGGTATGTTTTAGCAAGAGACGTCTGGCTCAGCCAGCCTGATTTCTTTAGGCAGGTTGTTGTAGAGCCTTAAAATGTAAATGCTCTTTCCCCTTCAGTTTTCAGCTGGGCCCCTGGAGCAAACAAAAGACCTTTGCCCAAATATCTCAAAGCGCTTATCGGTGCATGTGGCACTAAAAGGTCAGAAATATGGCTAGGAGAGAGTCCATAATGGCAATCAGTAAAATCTTAAAATCCATCCTTGAATGTACTGTGAGTCAGTGTAAAGAGGCGAAAACAGGAATGATATAATATTAAATGCTTTCTAAACAGCCTGTACTTTTATTAAGGTTTTCTGCACTTTTATTTACTTGATTTTTAATTCAATCTCTGTGCACATAATTCAACATATATGTACTGTTTTTGATTTATTACATTTACTTAATGTCATTTTAATTGCATGTATTATTATTATTGTTTTACATTTGCCTGTAAAGAAATTTAAATAACCTCTGTGTAGGACAAAGTACTATATAAATAAACTTGCTTGCTTTTTGAAGACAGGATCTGATATGATCCTGTAAATTACGCAAAAATCTCAGAATAAAAAAAAACCCCAAACAGTTATCATTTTATTTTTGGTGCACATTTATCTTTTATGTGACCTTTGCTCTGCAGCTTTGGCTCAAATAAGAATATGGCTCTCTGACAGCCAAATATCTTTCTATTCATTTTCCTAAACATTAATAGGCATTTGGGTACAGAGTTGTCCTGTGTTTAGTACATTTCTGATTTTAAATTAGTACTATCTGGTTTAGGAGTGATGACAAAACTGTCATGTTCCAAGAACCACTCTCGCGAGATTTTGATTGTTCGTGATCTTTCCAGCGAGAACACAAGCGGAAGTAAATAGTCGCCATGGAATAGTAACTATTGAGAGGGTTCGAAGTAGCAAGTTAAGCGTGGCTGCTACTTTATTTTAACGAAATAAAATCTGTTACAAACTTCTGAGTTAGTAGGTTCAGTGTTGAGAGACAACAGACCCTCTTCGTCTGCAGCAAGATAATAGATATATTACGAGAGTCGGGGAGTCGTGCAGCACGTTTGGGGCCTGGAAAGACGTATGCTAAGCCAGCTAAGCTAGCCAGCGTTAACGCGGCAGTACGGCTAACGTCGCTTTTAGCTTCACAGCCTGGCCAAAGACTACTGAAGTGGCTAGTTTCACCAGCTAATGTCGGCCATCCTTTTAAACAGATAAGCAGCATCAGCTGAGCTAGCTTTAACTGTGGCCGTGGTGGAGGGTAAGAACGGCTGGATCTAAGATGATCATTGAAAACCTCGATGCCTTGAAAACATGGCTGTCTGAAACCCTCGAACCCATGTAAGTACAGTTAGCTTGGAGCCACACAGCTGTCTTCCGAACACAGTTTAGCTCAGTTGGAGTTACTCAAGCTAATGTCGGTTCGTGCAAACTCACAATACACCAAAACTTGGATATGTCATGACTTGCCCATAATATTGTAGTTGGTGTGCAACGTATTCACGCCTTTTTAAAACCTGTGATCAAACTCTTTATAGTATTTCTATGTTTTTGTGTCTTATGGATTGTTTTTTTATTATTCCAGCTGTGATGCAGACCCTTCTGCTCTTGCCAAGTACGTCGTTGCTTTGGTGAAGAAGGACAAAACTGAAAAGGAACTTAAAGCCCTTTGTATTGACCAGTTGGATGTGTTTCTTCAGAAAGGTAATTATGAAAGCGTCACTTTGAAGCCCTCCTTTAATTTAAAATGTCATTCTGCGTGTTTGTATGTTTCAAAGCATTCAAATATTGTCTGATTTACACTGTTTCCTCCTTTCAGAGACCCAGCTATTTGTTGATAAGCTGTTCGTAGCTGTTAACAACAAAAGCTACCTCCCACAGACAGAGCAGCCATCTTCTCTGATCAAAATTGAGAAAGAAGAGCAGAAGAAAGATGAGGTTATCTTCTTTCAATATCAAGAATATCAGACTGCACAACTATTTTAAAATGCCACAGTTCCATGACATAATGTGCATGTACCAAACAATATTGAGGATCTCGCATGTCAATGTCTTACTTTTTCTTTCTTCAGCCAAATCGAGATGAAGAACGAGACAAGAAGTTTTCTCGGCGAGTGAATCACAGCCCTCCACAATCAAGTTCACGTTACAGTAGAGATAGCAGGTTTGTACACCTCCCTTTTTCTATTTGTGTAACACTTTCTTGTTCAACTTGTGTTTTCTTTTTACTAATTGTTATGCTATTTTAAAAAAAATCAGGAGAGGAGATGACCGTAAGAGAGACGATCGCTCCAGAAAGAGGGATTATGATCGCAACCCACCCAGGAGAGACTCGTACCGCGACCGCTACAACCGAAGAAGAGGTCGTAGCCGCAGTTACAGTCGTAGCCGCAGCCGTAGCCGGAGTTGGAGCAAAGACCGTATCCGAGACCGCGACAGAGAGCGAGACAGGGATAGAGACAGGGACAGGGACAGAGATCGGGATCGAGATCGCAGCAGGAGCCGATCCCTCAGCAGAACTCGTTCTAGAAGCAGGAGTAGAGGTAAGAACCTGATTAACTCACGTTTTGAAACACTGTTGTTATAATACAACGTGACAGTGCGCTCAAAGTTCACATCAGTTCATTGCTGATCTTTCAACGTGTGTAAAGTCCTGAACAAAAAGCTTCCACAAGCCATATCTTGTGGAGTTTAGAAAAGTATTTGTCTAGTATTTTTTCTTCAACATGAAATAAACTCATCTTATTCATAAATTACATAGAATTTCATGAATTTGTTACTGTATAGAATGGCATCAGCATCAAACTAAGCACTGAATAGTATAATAGAACTGAATCAATAGTAATAGTAGCTCAAACAGCTTATCAGAAGCAGACAACTTTGACTAAAAGAAGACTGGATATTGACAAATGGATCAGCTGAGGTCAAAGCCTTAAAAACAGAATTTCAAGTTTTGTAATATGTAAACAGGTCTAGTTTTATATTATTTTATACATGCCATAATGAGTTCTTTACTTGTCTGTTCGCAGAGCGAGATTCTGGAAAGTTGAAGTATGATCATGACCGAGTGGACAGGTCAGAGGGCGGTGATGGCTACACCCCAGCAGCGCTTGTCTCCACTGCAGCCACTTCACACTTCCCTGTGCCAACACTGAGCAGCACCATTACAGTTATCGCCCCCACTCATCATCACAGCAACAACACCACTGAGAGCTGGTCGGACTTCCGCCCTGAGCACCCTGTGGAACGAGTCCCTTTTAACAGACCTCCACCTCAGAGGAAGCGATGCCGTGACTATGATGGTATGGAAAATTGCTACAAGTCTTTCCATTAAAGGTGTGTAGGTTGGCTGTTTCTATGGTTTCATTGTGTTTGATATCTTACATGCTGTCTTTTCCAGAAAAAGGCTTCTGCATGCGAGGGGACATGTGTCCTTTCGATCATGGAAGTGACCCAGTTGTAGTGGAGGATGTCAATTTGCCCAGTATATTGCCCTTTCAACCTCCACCAATCCCAGGTGTGGAACCACCACCTGTGCCCCCGGGCCTCCCACCGCCACCACCTCTCATGAACCCCCCACCTGTGAACCTTCGGCCACCTGTCCCCCCACCAGGTCCCCTCCCACCCAGCCTTCCACCAGTTGCAGGTAGGAATTCTGATGTTGCTCTAAAATTAGAATGTATTTATTCTCTGACATGACAATGACATTGAAAGCCATGATACGTACGCTACATTTACCAGATGCGATATAAGATTGGACAGTATGTTAAGGTTCAAGGAGCTACTAATAAACAAAACTAAACGTGCTTCATGATCGGTCAAATTCTAACAGCAAATAACACTGTACTTTTCTTTTCTTCAGACACGTGAGCTGTCACACAAAGTCACAGTTTATAAGCTACAGTTAAATTACTTGTTAGATAACAGCAGGCCTCAGATTGAGTCCCAGCTTCATCAGAGCTGTTGGGATATTATTTGAATGTAAAATTAGGATCCCTTTACAAAAGTCTAAATATTTTCCTGTCATTTTCTTATTTACAGAGATTGTTTAGTTTCACAGTGTCACAGCAGGATATTTCCAGTCATAGTGTAATTATTGTGTGCATGGATGCATTTCCATAACTGTATGTAGAATGTGACCTGCTAATCAGTAATATAACTATAAAACCATGCTGCTCTTTGAATCTGCATAGCCGTTATTGTGCCGGCATGCATTTTAGACTTGACTGTGTTGACAGTGATACAAAATGTTCATATGTGTGACTTGGTAAGATATCCATCTCAGCCTTAATGGGGAAGTGACCAGGGTGCTCAGACATGGGGCAGACATTTCAGATGTCATCAGATTAATGGACAGGAGTGCATATCTGAAAGGGCTATTTATTCAAGATTAAAAACACTTCATTTGCACTTTCACAAATAAGTGAAAATTCTTTAAAGAAGCAACATTTAACACAAAATATCAGGCAGAATAGTAAGAAACTCAAGAACAGCAAAATAGTTTACAAAACAAAACTTCTACACTACTAATAATTGATGTTATTTACAGATGTCAATTAAATTTTAAGACCTTATTTTACCTGATTTAAAATTATTCTAAAGTTTAAGGACAACGACAGAAAATGCACATACTGCAACTATTATTTTCTCAGTTCACTGTTTTATAGAACGTCACTACAGCTATATAGGCACTGTCACTCAAAAAAGTGCTTCACTGCGAAGTTCCCAAAAGATAATAACTAAATTTTTGCATGGAATTTCAAACACTATATTTTTTATTAAATCCAAAAGCATCCTGAAGTGGGTGTAATTAATTAGTCAAATGTGTAGATTTTTGCGTTGCTGCACAAGCTTGCATCCAAGCATGCATCCTGTCAGAAAGTTGATGTTTGAAACTGAAATTGTCTATACAGCGAAAGAAATGTTCACTTAAAAGTATCTTTAAAACAGAAGACAAGAAAAGGTGAACAGTTGGTTAACTAAACAATTTCACACCAGTCAGATTCACAAAATTGGTTTGACCAGTTATTGTTTTGCTTTAACTTACTATTCTTCAGGACTTTTGTTTACTATTTACTGTTACTAACTTTACTATCTGACACAGGTCCCCCTCCACCACTTCCTCCACTGCAACCAGCAGGCATGGATGCTCCTCCCAACTCCATCACCAGCTCTGTTCCCACCATCGTCACTTCTGGGATGCGCTCCTCACTCCCCCAGGCATCAGCGCCACTATTCACCTCTGGTAATGACTCCTTGTCTTCTAAAGTAACACATTTTATTTTGTATTATTATTCACATTTGCTACACCTTGATTTTCAGGTTTGTAAGTTAAACTATCCTCTCTCTCTCTTCTAAACAGACCACTATGAGTCAGATGTGTACAACCCCGAGGCTCCCAGCATCACTAATACTCCCAGGCCGATCTACCGACACAGAGTCAATGCGCAGAGACCCAACCTGATTGGCCTCACAATGGGGGAGATGGACCAGCCACATAGAGGTATAGCTCACATGAAATACACCATCTAAATAGATTGTTTAAACAAGGAGAGTCTCAGTATTCAGTATATGACACTGCTGGTCGTTTGGGTCGGGTGTGTTGGGGGAGGGGGGCATCTGGGGCGTGCTGGATTGTGGCTCTCGAGGACCAGGGTTGTCCACCCCTGGATTAGCAGTTAGCATTAGCAGTTAGCAGCTAGCTAAATGGTAGCATCGGCACTGGTCACTACCTGGAGCATCTCCTAAACGGGCCTGGGTCAGTTGAACGTGGCAGTGCTGGTTGGATTGTGTAGGAGCAGCTGCTACTGTAATCCACATGTGCAATAATAATTATTATTAATTATACATTGTGCAATATCACTTCATGTTGCTACTTGTTGGTTCTGTACAGTTTTTTTTTTACCTTTTTTTTGTACCTTTTTTATACTTAGTAGCTCTGTACATATATTTCTTATGACACTTTTTTAACTTACTTTGTATCTCATATGTTCCTTGTTGCACTATCCACTTTGCTACTGTAACAAGGTAAATTTCCCCATTGTTGGATGAATAAAGGATTATCTTATCTTATCTTATCTTATTTGGGATTTGTGTTGTGCTAAGTCATCAGTCAAGTAATAACAAGTTCTCCTCTTTTCTCTCAGGGGATATCATATTCAATGCGCGGTATCCAGAATTGCCTCCAGATTTTATTTTTGGAGAAGATGCAGAGTTCCTCCCTGAACCTTCAGAGCTACCAGTGAGTATTCTGTACATAAAGTGCTGATTTATTGCAGTCACAGTGCCGTTATTTAACAGCGAGCATGCCTTGTGATACTGCTCTGCTGCACAAGAAAACAAATTTACTACGATTTGTTTATGCTCCTTCCCGCTTGTTAAAAAGCCAGATCTTTTCATTGGTTTGCCAGATTGCATGTTGTGAAATGTCAGACAGATGCCTCAAATTGCTGATCAGACTTCACCATAGCCAGAAGGAGTTAAGGTGGTGCCACATACCTCTTTTGTAAAAGCAAACTAACATGATGCAGCAGCCGTTGTGGGTGGGAGATAGCCGGAAATGCTGGAGTAATTGTCAGTTGCATTTCATTGTGTGTTTTGTTGTGACTTAGTGTTTATCTGTAAATCTTATCATCTCTGTTTAACTGTGATTCACTAGAAAGCTAGTCTAAATAAGGTAAATGTGCTGCCCTTGATGAAAATGGGTAATGTAATGCAAAAAGTATAGGTTACTAGCATTAGATTAGCATTCAGATGCACACATGTTATCTAACAGATTAGGAGGTTCATGTTAATGCTTGGAAACATTACCATCTTTCTCTTAAAGTTTATTTCCAAGAACCCGTTTCCTGTGTTGAAGTACATTTTAACCCTTTAAGACCTGAGCCGCTGTGTGTGTTTTCCCTGGCAACAAAGGGGCTGCTTCGCAAACGACGTTGCGCTTTACAGCCTATATAGTGTCATTACGGTAATTTCATTCGTACCCCACCAGGAATCCGTTAAATTTTTTTCCGATAGCACAAACCATGACATAATTAAGAATGAAATTACCGTAATCACACTATGAAATTACCGTAATGGCACTATTTTGGCTGTAAAGCACAGCGTTGTTGCCCTTTACAGCCAATGTAGTGTCATTACGGTAATTTAATTCGTACCCCCCACGAATCCGTTCGATTTTTTTCCGATAGCGCAAACCATGACATAATTAAGAATGAAATTACCGTAATGGCACTATGAAATTACCGTAATGACACTATTTTGGCTGTAAAGCACAGCGTCGTTGTGCTTTACAGCCAATGTAGTGTCATTACGGTAATTTAATTCGTACCCCTCCAGGAATCCGTTCGATTTTTTCTGATAGTGCAAACCCTGACATAATTACGAATTAAATTACCGTAATGACACTATGAAATTACCGTAATGACACTATATTGGCTGTCTATTTTGCCGCAAACCGTGACATAATTATGGTAGTCCAAGGTGTGCTTGCCCACACGTGTCACCGATGACGCACTGGGACTTAAAGGGTTAATGTTAACCTGAAAATGGCAACATAGATGTATCAAGACATTTGCAAATCGTTTGAAGTCTAGTATGAGAACTGGTTTTCAAGGACTGGTTACAACAGCATTGTGTAATTGCAAATAAGGTGTGGTTTTAATATTTTCTGAAGTTGCTGCACTTCAAAAAGTAGTTACAACATAAATTCCAGCTAATCTGTATTCATGTTTTAACCACACTTCATTTATAGTGCTAAACAGTGTTTCAATGTTCTGGTCCTGGAATTATGTTGAACACAGCAACACGAGGAGAGATAAAAAGCAATGCCTGGTAAATATTATGTGGCCATTTTTTTTTTTTACAAAAAAGGTTACTTTGCAGGAGTATTCTAAAAGCTTTTACAATTTAACCTCAACAAACTGTACATTTCTGTCTGCCAGACATGGACATCTGTCTCACAAGGTGAAGTGCTTGTGATAAAAATTGGTTGTATGTCTGCTCCAAAGATGAAAACAAAGATGCTTGGAGGTTTATTTTTACCTCTGTCAAACAGTGTGTTTGCTTCTGTGTATGAATAACAGTAAGAATGACAGTACTGTGTTGATAACCATCCAGATGAACTTGAAAGATTTAAAAAGTATATAACATTCAGTTTCAAATTGGTTTTTAAATCATGAAAAAATGAGCTGTATTTTCTTCTCTGTAAGACTGATTGATAGCTTCAGCCCAAATGAACTGTACTAATTAAGCAAATAGACCTGAGTTTGTTTTAACTGAACTAAAGAGATTACATATTAAATTACAAACATACGCTGTAGATGCAGAATATTTGTGTCCCTTTGCAGCAGTGGACTAAGTCATCATAATAATAATAATAGTAATCTAACCTTTATTGATTCCCGTGGGGAAATCCCTTCTCTGCATTGACCCATCCTATTCAAAGTTAACCTTAACTATACATACTAGGAGCAGTGGGCTGCCATGGTGCGGCACCCGGGGAGCAATCAGGGATTAAGGGCCTTGCTCAGGGGCTCCGCGACCCACCGGTTCCAAGTTCGCTTCACAAACCACTAGGCCACCACTGCCCTATCACAAATATGATAAAACAAACAATTTAACTTTACAATTCAGAGCTGCACATTTTGCAGTCATCTCACATTTTGAGAAATATATAATTTGCTTGGAAACAAATTTCTGATTTTTAAATTTTTTTTACATACACATACATACATACATACAAAGATTTCTCTGGTCTCCAGCACAGTTTATGTGTAGACGACAGGAGAGCAGAGCAGCCCTCCTATCTAGCAGGACCATAGCAACACGTCTGGGCTTAGCCCGGCTCACCTCAGTGCCACTATCCCCTGTTTTGTCGATGCAGCAGAAGTGCACGTCTTCACATTTTGATGCAACTAAAGCAGGCCAGTGCAGGCTAGTGGAAAAACTTCCTTATACTCAGCGTTCCACTGTAGACATGGCAGTTCTCATTCACAAAGAATTACTGCTGTTGCTGCCTCAGTTTTTGGATTCCATATGTGTGATAATCAGAACATGCAATTTTTTTTTCTAATAAAAATCATCTACTGGCTTATTTCCAGACACACAAATAGAGTTTTGCTCAGTGACCTGTAATTTCATCATCAGTACAAGCTTTGGCTGCCATTACTTAACAAACCTTGTAGAATGTTGCCTGTAAAAAATAATATCTATTGGCTGCTGTTGACTCAGAACTGCGTTGGGTTATTAGGCCTACATGGAAATTTGCACACTACTGAGTACTTTGTAGCTGTTTAGCTGCTACCCTTTAGTCCACTGCTATTTTTGAAGCAGCCTAGCATGGAGAAGCTAAATTCCCCTGCTTGTGTCAGAGTCTGGGAGAAGAGAGGGGAGTATTGCTCACCGTCTCATAAATCCAGCTGTGCACATAAGGGGAAGTACCTCTGCTGAGCCAGTGCTTGGCAGCCCATCGCTTGTTTATTTTCTCACTTATAGTCGTGCTGTGTTTTGCAGTTCATGCTTTCATAATCCTCCTTCGTCTGACTCTCTGCCTGAGATCCTCCTCTACTCCCTCCTTTTTCCTGTACTTTTTCAGTAAGTACATGCCCCTCGCACTGGAAAAAACACTCCCGATTCCAAGCAATTCCTTAAAATTCCCCCCACATCTTCTGGGATTTTTTTTTACCATCAGCACTGGCTGTGTCCGTTTAGAATAATCTTGTACAAATGGAATGTTAATTGGACACTTGTGCAACCCGTAGTTAGATGTATTTCTTTAAATAAAATGACATGGTTCTGACAGTTAAGGACAATAAAAACATTTTTGTTTTAATGACTTTTAATCCGTGTCGAAGTAGAACTCACAAGCAGTATGTTTCTGGCCTTTGTTATCCAGTGGGGGTAAACATTAGGCTAATTTTAGGTCCTCTGTCAGTGGCTGGTTGAATTCCTGATGTCTCAGCAACACATTGCTCTTGTTTACAGCCAGCCAAGGGTATCATTAGCTTCTCTGTTTAGGCTTGTGTTTTTCTCTGCTGTCACCAGGCCTCGAGTAGGTTTGTTATCCATGTTTCTGTTTAGACAGAGAAATGTATTGTTGTTGCAAGAAAAAGGTAGAAATAAATAAGACATGATGCACGTGACAGGAGATGATCAGTACGGGTTGGTACGTATTTAAAAATCTTTTCACAATAAGTTCTGCATTTCACTAAATTAGACTTCCACTAAAGCAGGGTTTGAGCCACAGCATGTCACTGTGACAGTATCCTTCCTAACACATAAAATATTCCATCACTACAACTTTATGCATCACCATTGATTTGGTAAATCAACGGAACTACAAAATGAGACTGTTACATGCTATCTGCCTCAGTGTGAACCTTGAGCCAGTGTTAGATTGTGCACACGCTGTTTTGTGTGGTTTGGTATTTTTTCCTGTTTCACGTCCTAGTGCGTCATCTGTGACACGTTTGGGCAATACAGTAAATGTCACCGTTTGTGCTATCAGAAAAAAATCCAACGGTTTCTGAAAACTGAGGCATTGCGCTTTACAGCCATTATGGTCATTACGGTAATTTCATTCGTGCCCCCCAAGGAATCCGCTGGATGTAATTACCCTAAAATTACCGTAACTCTTATAATAGGCAGTAAATTGTAAATAACTGCCAGATAGTGAAAGTTTCTTCTGAAAAAATTGGCACCAGCACTCACAGGACATTTTCTTACCTTGTTGTAATCAAAATAAGAAAAAAAGACCAGGTGGACATTTTGAGGATCAGGTCTTAACGGGTTAAAAAGTCCAAAAACAACTGAGCAATGAGTATGTTGGTCAATGGTTTGCTGCCTGGACATGCCATTTTACCAGCCCCACACTGTTATGGCAGCTATACAGCAGTCAAGTACTGAACAATAGCAAAGGCTTGCACCGTAGAAGCAGCTGTTGGAATCCCCTAGTGATGCTTCATGTACGTAGCATCCATTTTTTAATGACTCAAGCTGAGATTTCCAGCTCAGCATCTAAAGTGACTTGCATCTATAAACATTATCAGTTTGGATGATACCTGATATGAACAGCTTTATTTATGATAAACAGGCATCTCTAAATATTGTATTATTATATTAGTATAATTTTATTTTATATTTTTTTGTCTGCATTTTTCTCACCGTTTAACACCACAGAAGGGGTGTCAACTTTTTATGAGATTGATGCATATTTTAGTCTTGCAGCCAAATATTTTATTACTTAGTGCGTGTGCGTGACCATCACCGGCCCTCCCTGGAAGCTAAGCTGACATTCTTTATTAGATTTCCCTATTATGAGCCAGGGAGGGCAGTGCTGCACCGCAGTGATCTGAGGGGGAAACAAAGACGAGACAGGACGAGACAAGACGAACAGGGGAGGGAACAGACAGGCAGTGCTATTAGAACTGAAAAGTGTAAGATGCTGTGTCATTGCCAACAACCACCTCCACATCTAAAAACAAGACAAAAACAGAGAATCAAACCAAAACGGTATTGAACATAATTGTGGATGTCCTGAAGGTATAGAGTAGGCCGCCAGAGGATACAGGTGAAAAGAGGGCATGAGTTTAGTGTGGAGTCTCTGGAGAGATATTAGTATAATTAAAAAAAAAAAACTATTGTAGGCATACTAGTTATGTAATTATTGCCAGTCACTTTTTAGTATTATTTATTGTCCCCCTTTGAAGTAAAAGTATTAATGAGGCCTCCTTTCTCAAACACTGCCTTTACTCCTCTTATCACCTTTAGAGGGTGTAGTAACTCAAACATAAACTACGAAGGCAGCAGCAAAGAAGAAATCCTCATACCTCCGTGATTATTAAGAAAAGTCCTTTTAACATTGAGCCACAATGGATGAGGGATGAAAGAGACTTAATGCCTCAAGCTGGATGATGAGAGGCCACATGTCCCACAAATAAACCTTTTATAGCAGAGCCGTTCCATGAGCCATGGAATATGAGCGAAGTCTGCCACAAATTTATTGAGGTTCACTGTTACATTGTTGCTAGGGCGCAAGGGTTGACTGGAAAGTGCAAATGTAGGCTAAATGGCATCCAGACCGTGGCTAATGGGCCACCAGAGCCGCTGCCCACCTCAGAGTCCTTTGAAACTTGTAGCGTAAAGGCTTGTTTTTAACTGGTCACTCATGTTAGCCCTCACAGCAGCTTCATGACTCTAATTATATTAGGGCTGTGGAAAGTCTTCTGCTGGTCTAATGGGTTTATTTTGGGCAAAAAAAGGGAGCCATTGTTCCTTTTAACATGGATATAAATCTTAAATTGACCAATGATTGCCCCCATAACTTTAATCAGCACTTAACCACTCTGACAGTTTACGACTGTCTAACCTAAAGATTTAATTGATACCACTCAGTAGTGGAAAGGCGGTTTATCAGAGACTACCTAACTTGTGGTGATCATGTCGAGACTGTTTTTTAAATAGTGCACAACATGCTGCGCTGACTTTACTATGGGAACTGAAGATGAATGTAAAGCCTGAAAATGTGGGTGACTGAAGTGGCTTGTTGGGCTGGAATAATCAAACCTTAGTGCATGGTAATGTGTGTACAGTGTGTGTATGTGTACAGCCCTGTTGCCAGTTAATTAGGTATACTACTCAGCTAAAAGTATGCAGTGGAATACGACAGACTTTTAATATAGACTGTGTGATGCCTGCGATGTTTGTGTGAAGTGCCGTCTAACCTCATCTAAAGACAAAAGTGTTTCTACTTGTTGCAAATGGCTGCATTTGAAAGCAAATAGATTCGTGGACATTCTGTCTGTGTTTGTCTGAATGGAGTGGGCTGAACAGATACTTGGTTTTGGAATGCTGAGGTACAATTACAGTTGCTGTTCAGGTAAATCGCCCTTCACCCACTGGTAACAAGACGTGATGGTGTGACAGATCTGGTATGGGTAAAGTGATGCTACAGTTTGTAGCCTGGTTTTGTGGTGTAAAATGGCACATTAAATAATCAGCTTAAATTAGGCCTAGGCAGGAAAGACAATAGCAATATGTTCTGGCGATAGACATTTCATCAATAGCAATAATAAAATGAAAGTTGCAAGCAGCGTTGGACGGGTTCGAGCTTTTTGTGGGTCGGCGACTGAGACAGGATATCGCCATGTGGCTGTCCTTTGGTCTGGACTTTGATCACACCTGTGGAGTTTCAGGACATTTGGAGCACTTACAGGCCAGTTACATAGCACTTCCTGTTTGTTTTATGGCGAAATAACAGTAAATCAAAAATGGCGGCTTTCCTGTTGCATTGTGGGTATGGGTTCTTGAGGCTTTTTTGTGCGTCTTGTGATACATATGTGTACCAAATTTCATAGCTCTAGGTGAAACGTAGTTCGGGGGCTGAATTTTTAAAAGCCTCTAGGGGTCACTATTGAGCCAAAATGGCCAAAAGGCAAAACGCTGCAGGCTGCCACGGGCACGCCGTCATACTTTTGTGGAACATTTTTAAAACTTTTTGTCACCACCACCTGTAGTATATGTGGGCCAAATTTGAGATACGTAGGAGTTATCCAACTTCTTTTTTTTTGCCAAAAATGGGCAAAATTTGGAGATTCAATTCAAAATGGCAGATTTCCTGTTGCATTGTGGGTATCGGTTCCATAGGATTTTTTGTGCGTCTTGAGTAGATACATATGTGTACCGAATTTCGTAGCTCTACGTGAAAATAACTGAATACTTTTAATTTTTTTTTCTAGAGGGCGCTGTTGAGCCATTTTGCCATTGACATGTGTAATTGCCCCAAATTATAAAATTGTTCGCCAGTCTTTGTGTGTGGCAATTTATACGCATTTTCGAGTAGTGTAAAGACCTCAAAATTGGCCCCGAAAAGTCGGTAGAAGAATAATAATAAGAAACGAAGCACCGTTGGTGCTCGAACCCTAATTATTGGACAGAATGTTTGCTAGTTTCACCTAAATGCATTAGATGCACATACAGGAACGAAAACACAATGTTCGGTAGCACAAACAACCTTAAGTGTGCTCCCTCTCTGGCTTATAACAGTTTACAATACAAAAAGCCTTGCAAATGGAGCATGCAACTTTGCGTTGCTCTCGCCATGGTGTCCGTGCAGGTCTCCTGAGGCATGCTAATCCATGGCCAGATGGGTCTCTCCTCACCTCCGTCCATGCCCGCATGGTTGGTGGGGACTGGTTGTTACCTTCAAGGGCTTACAGACTTTATGAGTCACTGTGAACCTTAACCTCTCAGCAGTGCAGCAGCTTTGCTCTGATCACACTGGTCATCCTTATTTATTTTTATTTGTAAACTTTTTGTATATACGTTGGTTTTGTTACCATTGTGTTCACACTGAAATTGTTACCTGTGTGCCATGATAAAGTGGTTAAATTCAAAGTAAAGTGGTTGAATTCAAAATATACCATTTTTATAATGGCCCTTATTAAACATAGATTATTTAAAAATTATCAGTATTTATCAAGTACATTGACATAAAAAACATTATTGTAACAGACCTTTCAGCTGTATCACCCAGCAATATCCATCTTAATCTTACCTTTATGAATGTTAAAAGCTTTTTTTTTTTAAACAGGTTGTAGATTCTACTTATCAGTACTTTGTGGTGCTGGCATTGCAATATACTGAACACTGTTATTATTATTTCGTTCACTCCGTTTATATTATAAATATGGGGCTAGATTATATTATATTATATATGAGGCTAGACTAAAACTCACCCATGAGTCTCAGTATGCAATATTTTTATGTTACCTGAGTAAAGAGGTGTGGTTTTAGATGAAACTTTTACATGTTGCAATGACGGACCTTCACCTATGCTTTATGCTTTGTATAACAGATGAAGTGATATGTTGTTTTTTGCCAACTTAAACTTCAATGTGACATCATAATCTATATATAACCTAACCTTTATTGATCTCCTTGGGGAAATTCCTTCTCTGCATTGACTCATCCTATTCAAAGTTAACCTTAACTATACATACTAGGAGCAGTGGGCTGCCGCGGTGCAGCACCCGGGGAGCAGTCAGGGGTTAAGGGCCTTGCTCAAGGGCCCACAGTGGTGGTGACTCTCTCATCTCAACCTCTTGCCAGTCCGGGGACTCGAAACCGGCGACCCATTCAAAAACATAACCCTGGAACAGAAGGAGAGATTATGACCGTTATCACATTTGGTCTAATACTGATTTGGTGACTAATAAACACTAATGCCTAACTGTAGCTCTTCTGTGCTGCTGGGTGAGTCTGGACGGACATGAATGTAAACTGCAACTTGACTGGTTGGTGGAGGGTCTACAACTGCAAGGCGGCAATTCTAGCTTGCCTCATGGTTGTCATCAATAAATACTGATGGATAAAGCAATGACAGAAATACATAGAAATGATTAATCACCGCTTTTATCAACAATTTCTCATCTGGAGTTCAGTTGAAGATCATTTCCACTGTGGCTTATAAGTGACAGCACACATCAGCCAGTAAACTAAGCTAACAGTGATCAGTGGGAATCTAGGTGCAGGGGCGGAGAGAATTTGTAAAGACGTGTTAACAAAACTTAGTGACAGGAATACAGCGGAGCAGGTCTGCCCACGAGCTGCTGGGAAAAATGACCAGAGACAAGGAAATGACAAAGACAGAAGCAGGAAGGGAGGGAAGGTGGAGAGCAACTTCTTACGTAGATTATCTTGCATCACATACTTCTTGTTTCTTGCCCAATTCAGTAAATGGTGACTACAGAATGTACAAGTATTTGCATGGAATATCCAAAAAATCAGAATCCACTGAACAGAGCTGATTGTGTAAATGATGGACATAGAGGTTCTGTGTTCAGTACACATGTTGCAGGATGTCTGGGTATGATTGTTATGATGGAGCATTTTGCTTGTTTTTGTTTTATTGCTGTGACCATTTTGTGATTGCGGTATCACTGTCTGTAATTTTGAATTCTCTGCCACCCCGTTCCCTTCAATACTTTGTTGTACACACTTGCCATACACACCCACATTTACAGTGAGTTATTGGCATGGCAACTTGAGAAGCCATAAAAGAACCATACAGGTTTTCTCTGTTTTTGGCCCAGTCAGTATAAACCATGTGTATCTTAGATCACTGACGCTGATTTGGATAAACAGCACAGGAGTCCTGTTTCAGTCAGAGTGACATCAAGGACATCAGATGGAGCAAGACAACCCACTGCAGGACAAAATGTTCTCGTGTGTTCCACCACTCATGTCCGCAGATGTAACAGCATTGTTAGGATCTGTGTCTGTCGACCCTTTCAGGTACAAGAGTTATCGGCTGCCCTGTGGTGTTTGAACGCATGCAGGACCTTAAAAAAGGAAGGGGAGTTGTCGTTGAAGAGACTGTTTGTCACATGTGGAAAAACATAGCAGTGTTAAATTGGTTATTGCCTGTGATAGTTTGTTGCTCCAGACTTAAATGTAGCCAAAGAACACGTAACACATCTTTATCTTCTTTATCCTACCGTGAGATAGAAGTGTTCAACACATACGGACAGGTATTTCTAATTGCACCTCTTTTTTTTTTACTCTCTTAATACTACTATTTGTCTGCCCCTCTGTCCCCTTTTCTTTGTGCGTACTGCATCATTTTTCTGGTCTAGACTTGTCCAGTGATGCGTGTAGGCACTAAACATTTTGGGAGT
Organism: Chromis chromis; assembly: GCA_900302755.1. Taxonomy (NCBI): domain Eukaryota; kingdom Metazoa; phylum Chordata; class Actinopteri; family Pomacentridae; genus Chromis; species Chromis chromis. The sequence goes on along the minus strand of OMNN01082493.1, from coordinate 14,560 downwards.
TCCCCAGCGTTTTGCATCTTTCTCAGTCTGCATGTGCCCGAGACCTGGGGTTAGCCTCAATAGCCGCTCTACGCACAGCTTCAACATGTTTCCACTTATCTGTCCTGCAGTACTCTGCTGTGAGGTGCGGAGGCAGGCTCTGTCTAGTTAACGCTGGAAATTCCAGAGATTGTGTCGATTGCAATGCAAGAATTTGTTATTTGGCTCTGGATAGCTATTAATTAGCACAGTTTGCTGCATTTGTGAGAAGTAGCTGAGAAAGTTATAGATTTAGATTTTTTTTAAATGACAGCAAAATTTCCATATTTCAATTCACTAAATTGCCTATTGTGGTTCATGAGGGTAGTGCCAGTCTAGCTGCTCCTCAGGATCCCAGTCTAGTACAACCAGGTCTATAAGTTGTTGCACAGTTTTCATAATTTTGTCTCTGTACAGCCCACAATGGATTTGAAATAAAGCAGTTAAGATGTGATTGGAGTGTACACCTTCAATTCAATGGGTTAAACAAAAATATTACACTAACTGTTACAGCCATAATTTACATAGTCTCTACATTTTCATAAGCAGAATTGCAAAAAATTATGTCACTCCCCAAATACTAATGTTCCTGACTGCATATAAATTCATATTCATACTTTATATGCACTAAGATATATTATTTATGATAAACCTCATGTTGTATTTGTCCAGGGCAAGAAGAACACAGACATACTGTCTGAGAAACCCATACTTAAACTAATTTATGTTGTCCTCACTTGGTAAAATAGGTCATTTTGAATGTGATCACTTTACTACTGTGCTACTGTTGTTTCCCCCCTTTAATTTAGTGCAAAGTTTTTTGTATACAGTGCGGGTGTGACACAGATTATAGTCTATTGACCATAGACTGTGTATAAAAGATGGATGTAGCTCCCGGTTCTGACAATTGATGCCAATGCGGAAGTGCCGTAACCCTCCATTCTTTCTAACAGCCAGCAGGGGACGACTTCTCTGACTGCAAAAAGAAGCCCAAATGTGTAGAAGTCTATTAAAAATGACCCTACTGTTTCCTTGATCTGTTACGCCAGTAAACACTTTCCTAATGAGCTTATGAACTCACTGTTTAGAAGTCTCCTTTAATACAGCATGATGCTAATTTTGTAATGTATGGCCCCATTTAGAATAGGGTTGGGAATCACAGGGTAACTCACGATATGATATGATATGATACGATACGATACGATACGATACGATACGATACGATACATGATACATGGCTCACGATACCAATACTATCACGATACAGCGATACTGCGATAATCAATATATTGCAAGACAATCACATGGCGATACATCACAATATCTACGTATAACTGAAAAATACAAAATGCCTGTAAAAACGTTCAGTATTTATTTGTTTACTGCAATTTGGTGTCCCTTTCACTGGATTTGACACAAATTTGGATGAACCACTTAAAAGCTGAACAAATAACAGGGTTAGGGTTAGGCTAACAGCTAACAAACAGGCTGACCTTAAACGTTAGCTGCATCAGCCGCTTTGTCAGTGAGGAGTTCAGGATGGTGGCGTTGCAGGTGGGTTTGCATGCTCGTGGTGTTGCCTGTGTACTTTACTTTTGTAAGGCAGTTCTTGCATATGGCATAGTCTTTGTCCAGCTTGCTTGTTCCCTCCATGTTGCGAAAGCTGAAATGTGTCCACACTTTCGTGGATGGGGCGTCTCTTACGGTAGTGTTGCTGTCCTCCATTATACCTACAAACTCTTCTTGGGCCAATTCATTTCCACTCAAGTCTCCCTCATTCATGTGATAAACGCCACCGCGTGGAGTCATTAAGTAGTGACGCTGGGGAAATGGCAGCAGGCAGGGGAATCTGGCAGGGTTTAGAGCGCCTTATTAGAGTGCCTTATTATTTTAATTAAAAGATCCATATTTGGTGCCAGCGTATCGATACTCATATCACACGAGGAGGGACGATATATCACTGTATCTATATTTTGTCCCACCCCTTTTTTCGAAACTATTTTAAATTGATAAAGCAGGACATGTTTTAGGGCAGGGTTACCATGTAAATGACAGTCGCCCAAGATGGCGATGCCCACATTTCAAATTCAAGTTATCCAAACAGTAGTCCACAAATCAACCATCTTTAACATACAGTCTATGGTGTTTACTGGGGGTCATGTAAAATCTGCGGTGTAGACTTACAAAGCTTAAAGCAAGTTTGGTGATAGTCAAGATTTTTCTAATTATTAACAAGTATGAGGAGTAAATCAAAATCAACAATTAATTGTACCCACTTACAAGTATCAAAACAGACACATAACTGAGCCCCGCTGGTTTGACTGGGTGACATGTTCCTTTATGAATGAGGATAACATGGATTACATTTCACGCTAAAAATAGTCCCCATGTTTCTTGAGAACTGCGGTGCCCAGCTGTCGTAGGAAGTTGCAAGAAATTACTAAACCTTTTTTTAAAAATGAAATTATATACCGTATTTGTGACCCATTTTCATAGATTTACATATTTTGTAGGGACCAGTGGGAAAGCATAGGGACAACTAATGCCTTATTGGTTTTAGTATTTTCCTTTGATTTGCTGACAGTAAGAATAAGAAGCATATAGTACACACTGGCATTATTCTTCATGCTTTTATAGCAATCACACAAATATCAGACTAATTTGCTGTGAAACATTTTTGTATGTAGTATGTTTTCTTTTACCTCAAAATTAAGACTCCCCAGAGAAAGAGTGTAAAAGAAATGTGTGCATTCCCCCTATCGAGGAAAAGGAAACATTCCCTGCTTCACATTACCCCCTGGTAATCCTGGATGCCAAGCATTGGTGAGCGCTTCCTATCTGCTGTTCCAGCTCGTCCCCTGTTACTGGTCTAACAATGGACCTCAGATGGCCTATAAAGCAAGATTATGTCAACCTGGGCATAGTGTACCAACTGTTGCTCCTGCTTCCTTCCTGCTTTGGGGAATAATGTGTTCCAGCTTTTATTGGAGTTTATTATTGGCAGCGCTTACTGACAGGTCTGGGAATGCTTTTAGTGGGCTGGATATTGTTTGCTACCAGAGATGGCCGATGGAAAGGGCTCTGACGATACCTAAACACTAACTGATGGATGGGAGAAAATAAGTGTCAAGACTCAGACGGGGCAATCTCCATTAACAATATCAGCCCTCCCAGTGGATTGGTACCGGGCTAAAACTGTCAGAACCACATCAAAAGTAGTAGGAAAAGTGCTATTTCTGTCAACAAGTTGCACTGTGTTGGACACAAACCGCAAGGATCACAGGGAAAAAAAAACACTGGGCTGAGAATGCCAAGTGTCTTAAACACATGACAAGAGCAATTTAGCATGATCTTACACTTGGCACTCTCCGGGGGCGAAACAGGGTGTGAGCCCACACTTGAATTAGAGACTAACAGAGATTAATTTAATACTTGGGAGTTTTTTAATGCCTCACACTTTCAAGTCTACAGCGATTTATTGGATCAGGTTGCCAGCATCTATAAAAATCACATTTAAGACGTAAAAACAAATATCTTCTCTTGGCCTATATAATTATCTTGCATTTTCAGATGCCAGTCCCTCTCTCATTGGCCTAAGATAAATATTGGATCGAAGATGGTACAGACGGATGGCACAGGAAGACATAATTCTGTCAACTTGGGTCTATTCAGTGTGAAGATGCCCAATTTAGGTGTACATTTTGTTCTTAAAGGAAAACACTGTTTTTGTTGAGTTCTTCCCTTATCCTCAACATATTGACAATACGCTCGACTCACTGAAATTGTAGCTTAAAGGAATCACTGTGCCGTGACATATGGTGAAATATCTTTATTCGTTTGATGCAATAATTCACCGATTTGAACTGTGGAGTTTTCTCTTTAGTTCGAGTACGTGTACCGTGTAGGTTGTTTTTAGCCACGGTGCAGCTCTGGGGATGGCAGTCGTAACGCTTTGAGACAGCATGCTGCATGTGTGACACGGGTCTTCTCCATGCGTTTCGGACCCATGCGAACTGTCGCAGCCACGCTCCCCAACGGAACCATTGTTTTTAATATACCGTAATTTTCGGACTATTAAGCGCACCTGAATATAAGTCGCACCTACTAAATTTAAAAAGAAAAAAGATTTTGTGCATATATAGGCCGCACTTGTCTATAAGCCGCAGATGTTCACGTTGTAACCTGGGATATTTACACAGAAAAGTGTAACACAGAAAGATTTTTTTAACTTTAAATTAAATAAATGTTGGGTTTTTTTCTGAACAGTGCCTGTGACACGGCTGGTTAAAAAAAACTAAAATACACGCTGCCGTCTCCAACGTCTCACCATCGATTCATTGATGCCAGGGCGGTGGCCGGAACGTTTTTTTTGTTGACCGCAGCATCGTCCATCCGCCGGTAGCAAGCACAGACTAGGTGTATGATCTACTGTATTGGCCCCAATAGACGACCCTGATTATAACCCCCGCTCTATTTCCTTCTTCGGCAGCCAGGTCGATCGCTGTTAACTTGAAAGCTGCATCATGTGCATTTCTTCATGTGTTTTCCATGATGAGGGTGCATGAAGCGCAAAATGACTGATCTGAAGAATTTAGTGTGAGTGCGTCCGTAAAAAGATAAATTAGCCGCATCATTGTTTAAGCTATAGGGTTCGAAGCGTGTGAAAAAAGTAGCGGCTTATAGTCCGGAAATTACGGTAAATGCGATAACGACTACAGTTTTTTTGCATTCCTCGTTTGTGATGGTTCAACTTTTTCATCTTGCTACTGTGGAGTGCTGTGTAACCATTTGACTTGTGTCTGAGTTCCCTAAATGACTTCACTAGCAGAGAACAGACAGCTCAATAAAGAGTAGCGGTACTAGAGCAGCGTCAAAGTCTGACTATCAGGTCTGAGACTGTTTATGATACAAGTCAGCAAAACTAGCAAGATTAATCATGTCATATTGCTAACCGTTTCCCCTATATTAGGCTTTAACCCTTTAAGTCCTAGTGCGTCACCGGCGACACGTTTAGGCAAGCACACTACCGTCATTATGTCACAGTTTGCACTATCGGAAAAAACGGATTCCTGGGGGGGTACGGTTGTTGCGCTTTACAGCCAATATAGTGTCATTACGGTAATTTAATTCGGATAAGGTAATACAAATATCGATGCGCTTTACAGCCAATATAGTGTCATTACGGTAATTTAATTCGGATAAGGTAATACAAATATCGATGCGCTTTACAGCCAATATAGTGTCATTACGGTAATTTAATTCGGATAAGGTAATACAAATATCGATGCGCTTTGCAGCTAATATAGTGTCGTTACGGTAATTTAATTCGGATACAAATTAAATTACCGTAATGACACCATATTGGCTGTAAAGCGCATCGACATTGTCATTACAGTCATTACTCCGCTGGATGAAATTACCGTAAAATTACCGTAACTCTTATAATAGGCAGTAAATCGTAAATAACTGCCAGATATAGAAAGTTTCTTCTGAAAAAAATGGACACCAGTACTCACAGGACATTTTCTGACCTTTTTGTAATCAGAATAAGAAAAAAAAGACCAGGCGGACATTTTGAGGCTCAGGTCTTAAAGGGTTAACCCAGTCTCTTCAGCTGCATAATGAGCTTATACCAGGT
>OMNN01082490.1:0-33059 GCA_900302755.1 Chromis chromis | reverse complement strand
TTTGCATTTGTTTTACTTTATTATCAGAAGCAAGAGCAAAAATGCAATTTTTGGATGTGTGGTGATGTAAAACTTGAAATAAAATTCACATAAAATTAAAAAATAAATTAAAAAATGAATGAAAACCAAATTTGATGAGCCTTACACATATCCAGTGCACCATTTCCAATAAGGAAGTCCATGCAAGTTGTGCTCAATTCCAGACCACCCTAAAGCTGAAGCACTAAACCCTTAAGGCCCTAACTGACCTCACAACTGTAGTGCTTGAGTGACAGCACATGTTGCTTCACAACAGCACATTGCCATTAAAAAAGAAAATTTGGATTTATGTTTTATTTACAGTTGTATTAGCTGCTCAACTGATCACTCCCTGTTTGTGACATTGCAGTGTTTATACATTTTACCAAACTACTAAAAGTCAGAAAATCATAAACATCTGTAAATGCTGTGCAGACATTTGACTGAAAACACAAAGTCAGACTCTACAAATACAAATAATACAAACATGCAATAAATAACCACAAGAGCAGGAAGCCAGATGATCCCACTTATAGCAAAAACTTTCTAGCTTATTTCTCAAAGTCTCTGGATTTCTTCCCTGCACCATCCGTGTGGGGGGCGCGACAGCCACGTTTATGAGTCACCAATTTTTCTCGTAACTATGAGCAAGTTACTCAGGAAAGTCTGCAGATATGGAGACTCTCAGAAAGGGTGCATAATAGCACTGAAAAGTCTTAATGCACTTAATTATTAGACAGTAGGACAGCCTTTAGGCCTCACACACTCAGTGGGAATGAGCCACTAACTCTGTGAGTCCGTGAGCGTGAAGATTGGGATTGGGTCACTATATCATCTCTGTCGCTGCCCAAGCTCCACCCATCATCACCTGCAGGCTCGGAGATTTGTTATCATTACTTCCCAATCTCCCTTTGTGCAGCCTTAGGGAAAGGACAAAGTCAGAGCCTGGACAAATTCGTCACACTTGCACCCACATTTTCATATAAATGCTGCATGTAAGTTGGCTGATTAAAATAAGTTATCTGTAAAAGCCCTACCTTGAAGTACAACTTCATGTATCTGATGGGGGGAAAAAATCAAGAAGCACCTGTTTAAAATTCTCGCCTGTGGTGCACACGGCACCAAACTGCTCTAAGGTTTGAGGGGAGGGTAGTCATCGCTTTAGTGCAGTGAGGGGTAAGACTTTTAACTAGATACTATGGGAGCTTCTCACCAGCACTCCCCACCCCTGCAGTGTCTTACATACATAGAGATGTGTTCATAATGACTGACTGAGTATTTTTAGACTCTCCGTCTAGGAGAATAACACGCTCTGTGCAGTCATACACAGTGAGACAAAAGTTCAGTAGAGGAGAATGCACCAGAAGCGCTGCCACCTGGACCTGCACCTGTGAGCTGGTGAGCAAGTGAGTTTTTTATCCTGCACGCACAGGCATCCTGAGCAATGTGTTGCCTTTACCTACAGTAATTACTTTGCTACCATACTTTACCATTACTATTATAGCAAGGGCAAAAGATGTGTTATGCGCTTGAAATAATACATGAAAAACTATCTCCTGTGCAAAAGCTGATATCATAGTTGCTTGTCTCTCTGCATATTTCAGATCATGACAGATTCAACGTATTGTTGCACTTCATTTTCATTTCCAAAATCTACTGTATGACTGTCCTACTCAACTAGTCTGACTCACTGGATGTAGACTGCGGGTAGAAGCTTCCAATTGGCAGCTCACCGTCAGCCATCTTCCTCCTCTCCTATCTGCATGTTACCATTTTCAAAATCCCATTCACTACAGGAACAACAGCAACTTCCAGGCTAACAACCTTCCACAAGGAAAATTTCAACTTTTGAAGAGTTGCAACTTGCAGTAAGGCAGCCCTGCTAGTTATTTTTTCCAGTGGATTATCCATTTTAATGGCAGTGCTCGTCTACCTTAATGCAAAAGTTCCACCACAACAATTCCCCGTTGCTATTTTGAAGGAACACGGAAGCCACATTCTTTGTTTAGCTCCGCCCATGATGACTGTGATTGGTTTAAAGAAATACAAAGAAGCCCCAAATTTGGCCCCAAGAGCAGATTGGTACTGAAGTGAAACCAGACTATTATACACTACAGAATGGGCTGGCTAAATGTCAACACAATCTAGTGTCATTGCTGTAGAGCATCAGAGGCTGCATAGGGAGGAGGTCAGGGTGAGTGAATGGGCCAACAAAACCTTGACCTCACCTTAATTAAGTGGTTGATGTTGTAACCATGAAAACAAAGATGTCTTTGTGCCTAAACCTGACCAAACCATAATGTTGTCACATCATAAAACTGTATTATTTGTCAACACTGATTTCTAACAGTTGTGGAAGGCAAAAACAAATGATGTCCTGTTGACTGGACTATCAAATTAAAAAGCTTCTGTGTGCCATTCTGTTACCAGACCATTTAACAGGGGTCATCATCACACATCATGGGCCAGTAGGGATCTCCTCCACCTTCCAGGAGGCTCAGTAGCCTGTTATCACCCCATTTAATGGTGCTCATCTCAACTAGGGGTGTTGTGCTGCAATTTTGTACTGAACAAAAGTCACATTTGAACATTGGAGGGTCGCCTACATTATCAGGGTTATTTTCTATTTATCAGTGATCAAAATAGCTAACACACCTTCTGACCTACTAGAAGGTGGAGGAGGTCCTTATTGGCCCGTATGTATGGGAATAATGTGTGATAATGGTAATTTATTGGGCTGGTATTGTCCAAGTTGGGTGGATTTGCAAGAACTAGTACACTTAAATTACAAATGCAGCTAGCAGCTTAGGTCACAAGTGATTGCCAAGTGCAGAATATATTCTGGGTCTTTAAAGTTAAATGTAAAAAATGACTGGAGAAATGACGTTATGTTGCAAATCATAACTGTCGTGAAAAAATTGCAGAAATTTGCCACTTTCATGCATAGACTAAGACTAGTGGCTTGTTCTCATGTTAACTTTTATCCTGTATAAGATCAGAAATTATCAAGGATGATATTCTGTGTTGACTGAGAGTGTTTTAACCCTGAGCTTTTTCCATTCAGGTACATTTAAAATACCATTCAATGCTGCTCGCTTCGCAGCCACTTGTATGGAACACATTGCCAAAAGCAAATATATCATGAGCCTAGAAATGACGCATGTGGGACTGACATTAGAGAGTGCCTTTTGCATTTTTTTTGCATTTTTAGTGACCACCGTAGGTTCTCCTACACACTTGGGAGAAGAGGGTGAGGCGAGTGATATTCAGTTGGTTGCAATCTACAGCCTCACTGCTACATGCTACATAATACACTGAAATTTGAAACTTTACCATAGAGTGAGTCTCCCTTCTAAGCGTCTCAGATTGTTTCCTGTGAATAATTTTTAAAAGTGGCAAAACTATCTGGTGATTTACAAGAAAAAAGGGGAAGAATGAAAAAAAAGGTTAGAATAAATGAAGATGCATTTGTGTAACAGTTCAGTGTTTTTCCTTGTTTCCTATCCCATTAATCATTGTGCACTCCTCTGACGGGGTCCCGACCCCGATGTTAGGAATGACTAGTTTAAATAAACAGAACTGGCGCTTACAGTACATGTAGAGGAACTTGTTGATGGCGCTATTCATCTCTGTAGAGACTATATTGACTTTTCCTCAAATTAATGTTTAGCAGCCATATGCAGGAATTTGAAGATGCCAACGGCTCTATTATACAGGCCTTCCATGTGTGCAGGGAACAGCTATAGGTCTATTTGCGTTGTCCTCCTATGTGAGTTTTCATTGAGCTATAGCTCAATTATGGTGCTTCTCTCATGTGTGCAAACTGCAAACCACTAATAAGCCCATTTTAAGTGCTGTTTAATGAACTATACATGGAATAAAGGCCATCTTTCCTGTCGGTGTTGCTGTGTGTTAATTGTCCTCATGTCTCTGACACCGGATCAGACTGGCTTAGTTCAGGGTCGTGGTTTGCAGAATTACACCACCACTACAGTAATCTCTAGCTTTAAACCCACAAGATTTATTAAAATATTCCAGTGAATATAACCACTTTGCATTCAAGCTGGGCGATATGTGTGGAAATGTCAAAATATTCTATTCTGGCCTTTGGCTTTGTTCTTTCCCCGGAGTCTTTCAGTTCGTTTAAATCATTACAAAAACCTTAGGCTACCTCTGCACACCGGCCTTGGACCCACATGTTGCTTTGCATCTTCCCACCCACATAACTTAGTTCTGACATTTATCTCTCCGCCATTATGGTACTACTGATTATTCGCCTTCTGGTTTGTTTGTATCAGAGGGTCTTTTGTTTTTTCCCATTTAAATGAGCAGTAAGTATGACTTTACTGCCCTCATAGTGCAGAATGATCACATATGCCTTGATGGGTTTTTAATTAATGCCAGTGATTTGACGATCACTGGGCCGAGCTGCTGAAGATTTCTGGCTTTAACATTCTGTGTTGAAACAAAAACTCCCATCAGTTACCAGTGGCAGCAGATGAAAGATTTTATTTGTGGGTCTATGTGTTTTCCAACTAGGACATTGCAGCAAAACTTTATGGCAGCAATATAACAGGAAGAAGTGGTATAGTGAAGGTTTGGAAGCACAGTGCTGTCGGTGTTGTTAATTACCTCCTGCAGCAGCTTGAGTGGAACAGCAGGTTGTCTCTCTCGGCATAGGAAAGCAATGTTTACAACATCTCTGTTGAACTGGTCATAGACTCTGTCAGTCTGACTAGTGCTGTGAAGCAGCTTTGCCACCAAATTAGCTCTGGTTCTTGAAATATTTTAGTTCAACACTCTCGGAACCTTGGTGGTATCTATTAAACTCACCCACATTTCCACCAGTTTTGAGCAGACTCAATGTAATCAAAGAGGGGGCTGCACATCCTCGCCTACCAGTGTCTAGAAAATGTCACGCACATTGATGTCACGGTCCAGAAAAAAATGACAATTTTTTTAGCTGAGCTGGTAATGATTTTTTTTTCAGGTCCTGAACCAGTTTATTTTTGGTCAAAATGTTCAAAAGAGTTCAAATTAGGTGCGTGAACTGGAATAGGACCAGTTCCCTGTTGGTGAAAAAGGGTATAAAAGGGCTTATTGTGCACCTAAAACTCTCATTTCTCAGCTGCCAGTTGCTCAAAATTTGGTTTAGGTTTGAATATTACAAGAAATTTCACACATGCACTGAGCTGTGGGCATTTTTCCAAAGTTGAGCTCCATCACACAGATTTGAACTGTGTGCCAGATCCCCACCACATACACTGATTCTCAGCAGGTTACAGGCAAGGTACGCACTACAGGGGAGCCTGAGGTAACCTGGCCCCTCTTAATCAAACGTAAGCTCCCCTGAAAACATGATGTGTCAAATTTTGGGGGGGTCGCTTAAATATTCACTAAATGCTATCATGTCTAAAATTAGGCTATATTGATGTACGATTCGTCTACGAGGGAGATTTTTCACTGATTCACTTTACTAAAGATACCAGCCTGCAATGCTGTTCTTGACATCATAAACTTTACACACTTTAACTCAAAGATCAGGGAAAAAAAGAACTTTCTTGATGCCAACTGCCAACAGAAGAACAAACCTATAGCCCTCCGTGGCAGCAGTTGCTACTTCTTTGTTTTCTTACTCTTATTATTCATATTCCTATAAATAGGAATAATAGTAAATAAAAGCTGAATCACATACTTCATGAATGTTGTATCTGTCGTTTCTAACCACAAAAAAAGTGAGCTTCACTTTTATCTGTGTGAAGTTTATGGCAGTAGTATCTTCGAGTTGTAGTTTGACATCCAGCAATGAATGCAGTGTATCCTTTCAGTATCTTTGTGATATACTGTGTATAGATAGTATGTAGTATGGGACACATCGACTCAATGGAGGCAAAGCTGAGCAGGATGGTACAACAGATAGTAGTTTTATAGTTTTTTAAGTTCATTTATCACACTGCTTATTTGAAAAAGTTACCATTCAGCTTAATTCAAGTAAGCAGTGAAACAGTGTGGTGGTTTCTGTCATAGGATGGATGCAGAGCCGCCTGGCCCATTAGGCAATATAGGCAAATGCTAAGGGCGCCGTGGCCTCCAGGGGGCACCACAAAATCGGGAAGCGTATGTAAATCGCTGATGGAGGGGGGCGCCATATAAAATCTCGCCTAGGGCCCCACATTGGGTAGGGCCGGCTCTGGATGGATGTGCTAACTTTGGCTTGTAGCTGTATTATTATTACCTCCACCAAGCAAAGCGGCGGAGGTTGTGTTTTTGCTGGTGTTTGTCCGTTTGTTTGTTTGTTTGTTAGCAAGATAACTTGAAAAGTTATGAACGGATGTTGATGGAATTTTCAGGAAATGTTGATAATGGGACAAGGAACAGATGATTACATTTTGGTAACATTACATGTGGAAAGACAATCAGCCTTAATTAATGTATATTCACATTTACCACCATTTTAAAAGCATTATTTCAAGTAATATTGTAGTAAGTATTTTTCATCAAAAGACATGTTGAATGTATGTTCAAACAAAAAAAATAATGTTTTGCATTACTATCTTATTATTGTATATTAGCACAGTCAGTATGTTTTATTCCTCCCCAATATTCACGGTGTACATGTAAGCTGATACGACCAGCAAGGCTTGCTCACTAAAATATTGTTTTGCACTATCACTAAGTCCTCCAGTTCCTTTTCTTAACCCTTAGAGCCCAACAAATGCACTTTGCATCCTAATTCTCATCCCTTCTCCTCTCAGTTGAATCGCTCTCGAAGTATTTATTGCAGTGAGGTAACACATATCAATAAAACTGCATGATTTGCCCTTGTCTGTGTGATGGCGTTGGCGAGAAATAATAATTTTGAATTTACATCAATTTAATCAAATTTAATACACCTCTGCATCCGTCTCCACACTTGCTTTTCTTGATTAAATTACCCCTGAACTTGTCATTGCAAAGGCATGTTAATACCTTGATATGTTAATATCTATGCAATGCATAGATATTAACATACCTATGCAATAATCTGTTAATATCCTATCACAGGAACTAGTGGAACCGGAGCTTTGTAATTATGCTTGTCACATATTTGTACATATCAAAGTTATCATGTTATGAGGACAAATCATACTTTGGCGCAGTAATACTAGGATATCCTTTCCATTAGGCACTAAGTACAAACTACACAGTATCCGAGATAACAGAAATTCTCTGCTATACAATTATGACAAGAAATCTTTATTGCCAGCATTTTACATGTAAAAACAAAACAATTTGATAATATAAAATATTTTCCCCCTAATATAAAAATAAAACTATTAAAAAATCTAAAGGTATTGTCACAAATATTACAAATTATGGAAGGTCTGGATAATCTAGACTTTCTGTATGTATAACTAGCCCTCATAATGACCAAGACAGAGGTAAAAATGAAAGGTAGCAAAATTACCCTGAGAATAGCCTAGGACTCATATAGTTAATGTTCTTTCTATTATCTCTGGCTGATGTATGTTCACGTTATTTACTTGTGAGACTATATCCTCAATTTAAAAATGATGCTGTCTAATTGTTTGGGGTTTTTTATCCATGTGTCAAAGAAAAGTACAGTTTAGAAACTATGGTTATGAAACTGAGGCCACAAGTTTAAATCTTAAATACACAGAGCATGAGAGCATGAGATTCCTCCCACAACCGTATCGCATGTTGGAGACATACCATTGATTACCACATAGTCTGAGCTATTACAGTAATTTGAGATGTTAAGGCAAATACTTTTAATGCAGTCTAGTTTTCAATTTGTAAAGTAATACCAATATGTTCTTAAAATAACTTCTAACCATTATGAAAGAATTCTAATAGGAAATACAGCAGTTAGCTCATAATAAAGAGACAATACTCCGTGCCACAGTTCAGTTATTAGTGTCTCCTCTGCTGTGTAATCATTATCTTTATTTCCTTCTAAGACCTCTGACATTGTCTCTGTGCATCTCTTTCTGCTATCGCGCTCATGAAATTCAATTTATGGCCCCCACACCCATCACCCACCTCGACACACTTACCTCTCTGTGTTTGTCTCTTGTGTTTTCGCTATTTTTTTCCCTCTGTCATGAGTCTCTGCAACTCTGTGTACTCATCGTGCCCGCTGTATCATCAAAACCAGTGTCATATAAACATAAAGAGCTTGATGCTTTTGAGGGAAAAAAAAAAACAGGCCGCACATTGCTTTCCCTCCTATACAAAGAGACCCTTCAGTCTGGCAGAACCTGCAGGTTAGCAGCATAAACAGCATTGCAGAGTGAGGACATTATTTGTGAGAATGCAGCCTGTGTGTGGGTGGGAAAGGCCACCGCATCCATACAACATAAACACACAAGACCTTTAATGTATTTCAGTGTTTCAGTGCTCCAGTAAATCAGCGACGATTGTTACCAAATGGATGTTTTTTTATTATACAGACGGTGAAATTTATGCAATAATGTCAAACCACCAAAGTATTCATCAAGCAAATGGTCTAAATATGACCTTGAGTTGTAGCAGTTAATGTTTTTTGTTACCAAAGGCAACCACTTATTCTGGAGTAAAAACATCATAATTCAATAGGACGACAGATACCTCATTTTGCTCTTTTTTTCCACATCTCTGTTTACAAAATAGAGCAACAGCACGATTCTGTGGTTTCACTGCTACCATACTGTATAAATATGTGAAAATATGAAACGTAAATTGAGCATTGCAACAATTTATACTCGTGCAGCCGATTCATCACATCTCTGAACCTTAACAGCTTTCGATTATGTTTAATCAAAGCAGTTATTTTGGCAAACTAGAACCAACAATTAGTTGTTTGTTTTGGAGCTTTCAACTTTGTCACATAGGCTTTATCAGCAGATAAAGTTTACTTAGTTTTCATGGAAGTCCTAATGTTCAAACATAATATTAGTCAGAGTTTTTTTAGTTCTTCTCTTCCAAGTTTGAGCCAGCCAGTTCATAATGAGACTTCTCACAGAACAATCTCCACCCAAGATCCACTTACTTGCTTGTGCTGGAGGATTTAAATGTTCTAACTTAACATTGTGTTCAAACACCATCTGCGACACGCACTGGATGTCCATGCGATGGTATGTGCCGCAGTTTGTTTGTACCGAATGTTCTCCCTCAGACAACTCAGGATGTTACGGTAGAGTTCTTCGTAATCTGACCCTGGGAGACTAATTTCGTCCACTGAAGACTGCCGTTTGGTGTCTTGCTTGAAAATGGAAAACCAAGTCATGTAACGAGAATTATCCTCAACATAAAGGTTGCTTCAGTCCGACACAGAATTTGATGTTTGCTCTTTGGGCTAGTTGGAGATCCATGGTGAAAAGGCAAATGTGCACCTGCAAGTGGTCAAAAGAGGACTTTCTTAGAGTGTTCTAAATGTGGCAGGATCACTGGGACCGGTGTATCGCTGCACAAGAAGACTACTAGCAGGGCTAGCGGCAAAATTGAAATCACATATGGTTTCTGCTCTTTATAGACGCAGTCTCAGAACCTTCTCGTATCCTTGTAACGTTTTAGTCTCTAATGAAAGACCATGGATGAATGCTCTATAGCAGATGTAGCAGTTAGTAGACCTTGAATGGAGATTGATTTGATTTGACTTGTGGATGCCCGATCCCGTCAGATCTCGAAAGCTAAGTGTGGTAAGCCCTGGTCATTACCTGGATGGGAGACCATGAGGGAACACCAGGAAGCTTGGGTGAATGCAGTGTGAGAGTGAGTGGTTGGTGGTGTTCGGAGGGGCCGATGGCGCAGATTGGCACCCTCGCTTTCATCAGTCTACCCCAGGGCAGCTGTGGCTACATACATAGCTTACCACCAGCGAGTATGGAGTGAATGAATAATGCAATGTAAAGCGTCTTTGAGTGTCCAGAAAAGCGCTATATAAAACCAATGCATCATTATTATTATTATTATTATCATTATTAAGAATGAACTGTCAAGTTCAAACAGCTGTGTTGTCCTGTGTCTTATCGAGTCAGCACTTGCATCCGTGTCTAAGAGTCCTTGTCACTGAATCATATGGATACATTTATTCTGCTGATTGAATGAGCAGCACCAGGATCTTGGCACACAATTCAACAACCTGCTGACAATGTTGTAAGAGGCTTAACTGTGTACTTAATGGTTTTTACATTTGTACAGTTGCTGTTTACAGGAGTCTACATTGTGTTTACAATGAAAGATACCCACTTGACATGTAGAGAACAAAGAGGCACATTTATGTCCGGCAATCAAGAAAGTCCAAGTGGAAAAATGGCTCCTCAGCATCCTCGACAGCTATAGGATAGTCTTCAATTTTCATCAGCCAGTTGCTTTTCTGCGGTTCTTCGTTTTCTTTTGACCATGACCTCAGTGAATATTCTCTGACTGGCTTCTGAGTGACTTAGACTTTTAACACAAATGGTTACATAACCCTAACTTCTGAGCATTTAACAAAATTGTAACTAAATTCTCTTAAAATATTTTTGCCAGTAGCTCAACATATTACTACCTCTTGTCTGTTCACATCATTTTTGTACACCTTTTTGTAGATTGTGTTTTACATAAGATTTTCCTCTCACTGTGGGTACAAAATAGCTGAGAGCTATGCCTCTACAATGACAAATTTGTTTATTCAAGTTAAGGTTTTTGTAGTGTAACTTATTATATTTATATCTCCAAATATTATATTGTGAAATATGCATGCCACATACTATAAACAATATACTATCTATATTATACTATACTCTATATACACAGAGACTAACTGAGGCTGAGTGATGTGGTTTTGCTGTCACTCTAAATTACACAGTCCAGTATCGCTAGAAACTATGTCCATATTGGATGATTGTACACTGTCCTATATACTAAAACTAAATTTTGATTGTGTTTTGTATATTTTATATACATGAATGTATAAAAATAAAAGTTGAGGAACCATAACACTTGCCATTTCTCTAGCACACCTCAACTAGATGACCTCCCAGCTTTCTGAGCAAGTCAGAAATTTATCCAGTTTCTACATATAAACTGAGTAACCAATAGTGATTGACCTAAACATTTGCATAACCTGCCCCCACAGTGCCTGTTTCTTCCAACATGACCCATACATAAAGCTTTCTAGAGTTCCATCTATTATCCCAAAAACGTCGCAGCCATGAGCAAAGCCAGTCAAATGTTCTTTAGCTGACTGCAAGAGCAAACACAAGAATCTTCATGTACTCCCAGCATCTGAATAACTGTCTCCACAACAAGTGGTCAAATCCTTAGTGTCAGCACATTGAGTGGCTAATGTAGCTAATGTTATCATTAGCTTTGATCGTATGCTCACAACTCAGAGCTCTGTAGAAATTGTATTTCAAGGACAATGAGAATTGGGACTGGGTGTGGGTAGCTGTGTTTTCATGTCGCCTTCTGTGTTTCATTGCAACCTCAACTCAGCCAGTGTCAGCCCTTTACATGTGTCCACTTCATCCTGCTTCTGTGCCATGCGGTTTTGTTCTGCTTTGTCAATCGCAGGGAGAGTCTTCTTCCTTAAGGGGGTCTTCGTCAGGAGCAGCTCTGCTGCCTTTAAAGCTATGGACTCTGAAACGGCCCGTTTAGAACAGGGCTAAATCCAGGGCTTATACAGTCATGGTATAATGAACCATCTTTGCATTATTTTAACTTGATAATTTATCATTTAACACATTTTAGAGATATGCAACTGTCATTAACCTTTAAGGTTTATGTCCAGTGCCAGTGCCGGTGAAAGAAGTAATGCATCCCAGAGTTTGTATTCTGACCTGCAGGGCTATTTATTAATCTTAGCCACAATCTCTCTCTAACCTTTTGCAGAATCATCCCGTATTGACATTCTTCTCTGAAAAAAGGGTTGAAATGAAGTCTTTAGTTGCAGTCTTTTCTTGGATTCAACTTCATACAAAATGTGCCAAGACTGCCAAAATGGGGCCAACACCAAGTTCACGATTAGGTATAGGTATTTCCAAGAACTATAAATAAACTTTACTCACCTACTGAGCATCAGCCAGTAGCCAGGGTTTAAAGACACTTGTGCGCTTACTGAAAAATGACAGACAACTTGGAGGCTTATATGTTTTCCTTGTGGATTATCCCTTGCATATACCATATCATATCACACCTTTCTGCACCTAGTTTGTGGTCTATAGTTCACTTCACCTGCATGTTTTCAGACTTTGGGAAGAAGCTGGGAAATTCTGAGCAGGATTTTAAAGAGTTTTCTTCCTTTGGGACAGCAGAACTAAACACTGAGTCACTGCGCCACCCACCCTTTTAATATGTAAGACAACACCATATGATTGAACTGTTTGAGTCAAAACACAAGATCGCAGCAGTTTGAGTTTCTCATGCTTGTCACTGGTGATCACAATAGATGTAGTTGCACACAGTGTAAACATGGGAATAATGTGTTGTTCCAGATTGTCCGCTATAAATAAATGACAGAGAAAGAAATGTAGAGCTGTGGAAGAGCTTTGGAAACTCAAACTTATATATTCTCCTCTGCTCTTTGATCTTCATGAATTTTAAAATGAAGATATGACATTAAAAAAAAAAGTACAGAACCACCATGATAAGCAAGTGTTTCAGAATTTGGCAATTTGAAATTTACACGACTTACCCTTTCAAAAGTAAGTTATGAAGTGATATTTAGTGGTCTCTCTGTTTCTCAGCTGCAGTTACTGATGAATGATATAGAGCCGTAAAATCCTCTTGTTTAACACCAAAACAAAGATGAAACTCTTGTAAAGCATCCACCCATGGATGAGTTTCTGCACTGCTGAATTAAATATGAGTCCCTTTCCTCTCCTGGAGGAGCCTTGGTCTTGTCTATTCCACTCACATCCTCCTTTGAAGCCAGTAATGTTTGAGGAGGGTAGTTGGGGTGTAAGGGTTTATATAAGATTTTCTGTGATCATTTCCACATCTGGGAGCTGAAACTTGTCACTTTCTGACAGGAGGTTAAACTCCGAGCACTCTTCAGTGAGATTTCGCTGAAGGCCGGCACAACTTCATTTGCAGGCGGAAGTCAGCTAATGTTGATCAGCTGTTATGTAACTTTCCCAGCGACTGTTCAGCAGAAGTGATATACCGTTTTCAGCAGTTAATGTCGGAAATTAATCAAATAAGCTGAGTCATAAGAAAGTATTTGCTGCTCAGAGGGCTGTTTTTCCTCTAGTGGTTATTTTCACTTTCTCTCTCTCAGCAGTCTCCTTACTTATTGTGATTACTTATTACAGTCTTATCACAGAGGAGATTAACTTGTTTCACAGTTTGAATGCAGAGCTGTTGGGGTCATCCGGGTTGTAAAGGCTCGGGATACATAATGGTACTGGCACGTCATCAGTATTAGCTGATAAAGGCTTTAACATGAAACATTGGCATTAGCCGAAAATTAACCTTGACAGGCAAATACAGCCTCTCAGGCATTTTATTATATATAAAAATAGATATGGCACATTTTTCATGGATGTTGAAATACTTTTCCTATTGTGCCCAGTGAATGTTCACATTTTAAGAGCATTGTATTTGTGAGATTTCCATCACAGAAAAGACTTGATGTTCTTTGCAATCCAGTTGGTAAATCAGCTTTTTTTTTTTTTTTTTTTTTTAGATTTATTTTTGGCTTTTTGATCAAATGTCTAATAGTTTCAGTTAAATGCATTTGATGTAAACCGCCATGAAAACACAAAGTTCGGCTGCATGAACATATAACATGTATCAGCAGTCAGCCAAAATAAGTAAAGACAATAGCTTGCACCAATGATGTAGTTTCAGCCGTTTCTCTTTCTCTCTCTGATTATAAAAGGCTGGGTGCTGATATTAAATCAAATGCAGTCTAGATCTAGGATGACACGACACCCTGAAGTCAATACACTGCATTTATACACCATTGGTTTGTACAAAGAAAACAAGAGGAATGAACATAAAGTCATATGGACTGACAGGTAGATTATTCGTTCCATCTACTGTTTAATAAGGAAATGCTTAAATGCAGAGTTATCTTACATAATTATATCAGCCAAGTAAAGCTGGAACTGTACCGACCATGTGTTATTTGGTCTTCTCTAGAGAACGACTGGCAGCTTTTACACTAACATTAACAAACCAAATAAACACTCTAAACCATTGTGGCTGGATGTGAAAACAACCAGAAAACTAAAAGAAAAGGCTGCTATTCAAGGACATACAATGTATTACAACAATTTACTTTATTTGCATATGATCTTATAAAATATTACTGCAGTACTATGGTAGTAAATGTTATCCAAACAGGAGTAAATAGAGTATTTGTTGGTTGATACTTTCAGTGGTGGATTCAAATAGCTTTGCTGCTCTGGAGAGCATGTACTACAGCTACAAGTTGTATGTGGGATTGAGGCCAAATAAAAAACAGTGTGTGTTCATTGTAGTGAAGCAACATTTCAGCCAGTGCAACAGTGTGGCTTCCTTATCTAACAGTGGACAACAGTGGAGCTCTATGACTGCAGAAAATGATTTATCAGACTTTGGTTGCTGATACTATTTGCTTCAGTTCATTTGTTATTTCATGGGATTTATTGACAGTAAGAAAACACAAGCTATCAGCCGACTCAACTGTTAATCAATTAAACCATGTTTCTGAGGTATTTCTACCACCACTGCAATCTGTATCATCTATTGTACAAACAGGAGAAGGAAGTGTATGTCATGGTCTGTGGCATTTCCTTAGATTTTCTTTTGTTCTTCCCTTGTGGTTCAAAGTTTTTGTCTTGTCTCATGTGCTTTCCTGTCTCTGTTTGTCTAGATTTGCCTTTAGCGTGACTCTTTTTAGCTGCTTTATGTTTTATTGTGTTCATCACTTACCTTGATTGTGGTCAAATTTGCCGAGGAATGTTTGTAACTGAGTGAAGTGACCCAGAAGTTGCTTCCATAATAAGAACTGGTTGAATTCTTTAACTGCTGATGAAAGGTGCTTCAATACTCCCTTTCCCCCCTCTCCTTTAGCATACACTGGTCTATCCTTTACAAAAGGAGATAATGTTATCCCATAACCTACCCAAGACCCATCAACATCCACCATTGCATGATTGCGCAGCTTGGTGTAAGTGCAGTCGGATTCTCTTGGCACTGCTGTGTCCTTAAGAATCCTCCTTCACATCTTCCCTTGACCTCATGTTTCCATAAATGAATGAAATGTGTTTAGGTAAAGACATATTTTTACACTTTTTTTGTTGACTATTTGATCTCAACCCAAAATCCTGCTGGATTTTCTCCTAATTTAGTGTTTTTCCCAGTTAGGTTCACCTGTGTCTTGTTTCCTAATCAGCTAATAGTTCATCTCATTCCCTTCAGTTTGTCTGCATGTCCTCCCTCATCTCCTCCTTGTGTCTCAGTGTTCTGTATTCTGGTTCCTTTAGATTTGTGTTTTTGTCTATTTCTGGTCTTTCCTTGCCTGGACTCTGCAGGCTTTTGTTTTTTTCCACCGTAGTTTTGCTTCCCTGTCAGCTTTTGTTACTTCCACTAGAGAGTTTATTAAATTTTACTTTTGTTATTCATCCTGTCTGACTGCATTGTGTCCTGCGTTCGGGTCCCCCTCCTTGAACTCTGGATAACAATGTATTAATATTGCTGGCAAAGGGCCTCATGGGACATTATATGGCTAATTAAACAGGTTCTCTACACGCAGTCCAGAAGTGAGAAATGTTGTTTCATGTTCTCCCCGGTTAAGGCGGGTCACGGAATAGTCACCAGACTTCACCATCATTAAAGTGATGTACTGTATCATTGCCGTGGAAGTGTTTCCAGCATGAAATCCTGTGAAGTCTCTTGAGATGCCCTAAGCAGAATCAGCGAGCAGACATGAATCTGAAAAGAATTCTAGATGCTCTGGGTTATTAAAGCGATCATCATCATGACAATAAAATAAAAATATACGCTCAACGTAAAAGTCAACAACATTTAAATGTTGCTGCTTTCTTTGTCACAATACTGCATTTTCCATAAACTCTGGGCCGGTACTGCTTATTGCTGCTATCTTCCCTGATATTATAGTTCCATCCATAGTCTTTGCGGGAGTGGTCACATTTGTATATTTTAGTACTACTACTTTACTACTAATGTGGTACAAGTATTAGGCATATGATTTTCTTAACATGTTAACTTGACCCAACAACTTTGATGCAGCAGCCCTCCAGGCAGTTCCTACTTGACAGCAGTAATTGGGTTTTTGCTTCCAATTTTCACATTGAAAGAACACATAGGCTGTTCTAGAAGGATTCCTGTCAGATCTCTCCTAAATTATTCACCAAAATGGGTTTCCGAACACATTACAGGCACCAAATAGGCCATGCAGTTGCAGAATCATGCTTCATTTAAAAAAAGCCTGGTTTAGATAGTTGTTCACAAGGTTTGGGAGTTTCAGAACTCATCATCCTCTGAACCTTTATATCCATAGTGTGCTGACTGAACTAGCTTTTCTACTGCAAAACAGTTTCTTACTGGATGTTTTTCAGACTCATATCACATAGTGAAAATTGAGCCTTCAGGACTGTACCTGGCTTTGCAAGGCTGAAGTTTTCTTATTGCCAACAAGAAAAGACAAGTATTTCACACCACAAGCACAGCCTGATATTGCAGGGTGACTTGTACAAGTAAATCGTCCTGTTTTCACACATGCTGTCAATTCTTAATTCTCTAAAATAGAAGAAACATTAATCTATCAATGTACCATCACTCTACTTTGTGCAATTTTACCCATCTATCTTTTACTGCGATCACTCTGCATGATCTTTCTTTATTGCTTATACTAGGCCCATGTTACACTGTTTTAAGAGCTTAATATCTGAATGCCTGAAATGGGACTAACTTTGCGGTAATAAACATAACTGAGTCTCAGCCAAAGAAATACGGACAACTTCAAACTCATTATTCAGGACAGAAGACTCTCGTCGGGGTAAAGTAGTTAATGTCTGCCCAGAAGTTTGTATTTTTTTCAGTTACACTTATTAAAATGGCTCCTAAAAGTTATAAAAAAAACATTAACAGTGACCATGAGGTTTTAAAAACACTTTGAAATGTACAATTTAACTTTTTCATAACCTGTAACTTTGTTCGACCCTTTTGCTACTCCTATCAAACCCAGTCGCCTTCCTCTCATTAACTGTTTAGTTATTTCCTACTCTATTGTGTTTGAAGTCTTTATTTTCTTTGATGACTGAATTTGAACTAACACCTATTGCATACCAAAGCCTTGTTTGTGATAGCATACTTGCAAACCAGCTTAGCATAAAACTGATATAAATAAAAGGAAGTACAATAACAAACCCTCAGCATCATTTGTCTGCACTTTTCAAAACCATTACAGAATTGTAGAAAATCAAGAGTTTGAACTCCACAGTTTTATGATGTGACAACACTTTGATAAATGTTCGGTTAGGTTTAGTTATATGATGAGATTAAAATAACTACTTCATAAAGGAGGTGGTCATTGCCATGAAACAAGTGTCAGTCATAAATGTGAAATAAACAAGATTTGTTGACCCATCCATCCACCCTGATCTCCTCCCTCAATGGACATGCTGAAACGATGGCTGTTTTACTTGAAAGGACAATACCATGTACAGATGCCATTCCATGGCGCCTTCAAGCTGAAGTCCTTTATAATTAAAGAATTCGCTTCAAGAATCATACAGGAAATAAATGAATCCTATGATATCGTGTTTCCACCGGCCGGTTCTAGTTCTAGTTCGGAGCTAGTTCCTAACTACGAACCGGTTCTTTGTGTTTCCACCGCCGAAGAACCGACTCCTGGTTCTTAAAAGTGGTTCTTAGAAAGAACCAACTCCTTGCTGGGTCAGAGCAAAGAACCGAGCGCTTCGCAGCTGGGGGCGGGGCTATCGTCTGCGGCTGTCGGCTGTGCAGAGAGACACAGAAGCTCCGCTGCTCAGCGATGGAAAGGGACACATAAGTGATAATATGTGTCCTTTTTCTCCAGGACGTCTCTGGTCTGATCAGATTTATTGTAATGAATCTCAGGACACACGCAATTTTTGCACACACACACTGTTGCGCTGAAATCCGGTACAACTGTGTCGCGGAAACACGGAAGTGCCGGCGCTGGGTAACGCGGACCTCCGCAGACCTTCTGGTGATGTAATAGCGTGGCTCCAACTTGGCTCCTGGCCAGTGGAAACGCAAAGCGGTTCTTAGGAAGAACGGAGTTTGAACCATCAAAGCTCCGAACTAGAACTAGAACCAGGTTGATGGAAACACGGTATGAGAGGCACAAAGCCCAATTTCTATACCTAAAGAAGCTTTAACAGACATGAATATAAATTGCAGCTATGTGAATACAAAAATGCACCAATATAAAGCAAAAACTGTGTCTTATTTAAATTTCCTCTTCAAAGTAGTTTTCTTGTGCAGCAATACACTACTAACAGGACTCCTGCTATGTTTGGAACACTCCCTGGAAGGGCCATCCTGTAAACCATCTGCGACGCATGCTGGATCTCCTCCGCTGTGTCAAACCCTTCAACTTGAATTTCATTTTTCTTGGATAGAAAGAAGCTGTAGTGAGCCATATCGGCTTGTTGGGAGTGATCATTGTGTTGGTGCAGCCAAAAAAAGCCAGTTTTGTATACGCTGTGATCTGATGTGATGTCATGATGAAGCATCGGGTTGCCATTGCGCCACTGTTCAGTTTGCTTTCGCTGGATGGATCAAACTTGGCATCGACAGTCTGACCCAGGGGACAAAATCATGGTGTGCAACGCCATGACTGTCAAAGAAAAGAACAAGCATGTCCCTGGTCATGCTGCTTACCTGATGTGCCTTCCTCAGCCATAGAGACTGTGGTCTCTTTTGCTGAGGATTGCTGTTTGGTCTCTGGGTCATAGCCACTGACCCAGCCCTCATCACCAGTGATGTCCTCAAATTAAAGGTTACGTCAGTTTTTTTCCTTTCTGTTCAAGTCCACGGGGAAATTCTAAATGCGCACCAGGAAGTGGTCATGAAAGAACTTCTAGAAAGTGCTCCAAACATGGCAGGAGCACAGGGAGCAGAGTGTCACTGCACAAGAAGACTGCTTTAAAAGGGATAGCAGGCACATTTTAATTACATTTAATTAATTTACTTTAATTTACATTTTTCACGTTTTACAAACACACTCTTGAAACTTCTTGATCGCACTCATGTCTGGCCCAGTAACACAAGTCACAATTTTTTCTCTTGAGGTTTTACAGTTTGTGCAACATACAACATCCTCTATCGTTTGACTGTCAATTTGATTAAGGAGGATTTTTTTTTAAGGAGGAAGAGAGACCGACTCGTAGTGAATGTTATGTGTACCCCATAGAGTAGCACAAGTAAATATTATGGTATGGACAATCAGAATGATAAAATTAAAGATATGTAAATACAGTCCATATTTAAATTATTGATTTTGTGAGGATGTAAAGTAACTGCCACCAGACAGACAGGACTTCTGCAACACGACCTCTTCTCCATCCAAGTTGTTGGATTAACAGTTATAAGTACCAGTTTTTCTGAATCAGCTGTCATTCCATTATCACATTTACTGCACAAGTTCTTCTAAAAAGCAAAAACTGTACCAGATTTAAATCGGGCAGCTTTTTAAAGCTTAATGCAACACGTTTACACTTTTTTCTCCAGCAGCTGTTGTACATCTTTCTGGGACATGTAGGGAATCATAGACTAAAGAGAAGTACTCACAGCAACAAAAAGAAAACTACAACATCACTTCACAAACTACTCAGACTCCTAGAATGTCACCTTTAGACAAGACTTCTCCCTCTCAGGACTCCTCTGAGGCACAGCAATGCTGCTTAAACATGAAATCTCTGTACATCTGTGAGCCTCTCTACAGTAAATGCTGATCAATGACGAACAGGTGGCTGATATACCCAACTTTATGAATATGGATATGAGTAATGTGTTGAACATTGGCAGTCTGGCTACAGTTACACGCTCTACAGAGGGGGGAGGAAAATGAGAGTCAGACAGAGAGACGGCGGCAGACAGAGTCTCATTTCTCCATACAGAAGTAGTAAAGGTCACTGAGAAGCCCATTATCAAATGCACCATGTGCCACTTCCTTGTGTCATGTTGTCTATGTGACTGGAACACTGATGTGGAGCTCGGTGGGTTGACATTAAGCTGGTCATCATTATGTCTGTATTGTTTGAAGATAAGTCCCGTTATGTGGGCATGTCGGGAAATCGTTTTTAACATTTTACAATAAATGAGGCTTCTGAGATTTCAATCCCTCTGCATGACCATCTTTCAATTACACATAAATCACAGAGCAGTCCCTCACCAGGTAAAGTGCTTGTGTCTGCTGGACAAGGTTTTTCTCTGCTGCCAAGACAAAACCCACCGCGTGAGACAGACAGATGTATTATTTTGGGCAAGGCCAGCAGGTCATTATCTTGTTCTCAGATTGTCTTTGGAAGATTTCAGGGTGGTAGTGATGTGTCTTCTCCATCATCACACACACGTACAGAGTATATATGGCCAATCAAACACACACGGAACTCAGCAGGATATTTTGACCTGTCATGTCCTGCACTGTAGTCAAGACTCCGTCTCGGGAAAATGTTTATTTTTTTAACTTGTTAACATTTCCATATGGTGTTTTTTTTATGCTAGAAGAAATATCATGAGCAAGTTAGTGTCATGACTGAGCATTTATACCTGCAGTGTTCTGTTAACAGTCACCAAGGGATGGATTCAGACTTCAAGGTTTCATATGTAACAAACCTAAGGAACCAATCCCGTCAGCCTGCAGGGTGGGACTTTCTGTGTCATTATTCTTTTTCAGAATCCATTTACACTTCAGGCATGTATGGTAGAGTTGCTCCAAAATTACAACTTGCCATTGTGTAGCGCAGAGTAGTTTTGAGCAGAGTCATATGTGAGCTGGTGTGCTCGAGCTGCAATAAGTGACTTCATAGGTCTGCACATTCTAATGGAACCAAGGGTATAAAGTTACATGTACACCATTTAAAGGCAGGAAGAGATTTTTTTATAGAAAAAAACTACAAAGACGTAAGTTTTTAGGGGTTTAATCCAGAAAGAAGTTTATTTGAATGCATTCACTAGCTACTAACTCTAGCTTTAAAGAGGTAATTCACCCATATTACAAACAATCTTCTCCTCTGAAAGTACTGCTGCCCCACACAATGGAAATTAGCAGAATTTTGCTTTAAGTAATGAAAAAAAAACATTGGTAGACAACTGACTATCAAGTTAGTCATGTCACCCACAGGTTTTCTGAAGAGCAGGTTTAAAGCTCTGTGCGGTGGCCACCATCTGACTCCACCTAAAACCTTGATTGCACTCCCTTGTGGATGTGGCCAGCTGCAGACATAACAGACACGTAGTTGTTGTTGTCATTATTCTACTTTCCAGTCCGCTTGAGGAAACGTTTGATCGTATCGTATCAGTGTCTATGTATTTTGTGCATGCACACTACTGCCCCTGGCTGTAGATATAAAAAATCAACCTCAGTATCGTCATGCTGGGCTAAATAAGCTATAGCGATTAAAACCATTTTTGTATCAGGCTGTAAACATGTTTATTTCTACTGTAAAGTTGAGCTAAAATGCTCAACTTAGCCTACATTGGCATCTATGGGGTTTAACTTGCTTTTTGAGTCAGCCTCAAGTGGCCATTTTAGGAACTGCAGTTTTTCTGCACAGCCCCAGATGATGCAGTTGTCCATGGAACTCAATGCTAACAGTCATGACAGGAATTATTTCACATGAGAAATGTAGTGTCCATAGCAATGTTTTGTCTAGCGGTAGCATTTTAATTGCTTAGAAATAATTACTGACATTTCACCTGCACTCACATTTAGTTTTAACTGCAAAGTGGTTTAGATAATCCTGCTAAACTGTTGGCTTGTTTACAGCTTGATCATCAGACTGCCCCATTGGGCTTCTTTTTGGTGACATCATATTTCCATAGCGCAGCTGTTAATCTGGTGAGAGCACTGTTATTATTTCCATAAGAATGATGGTCAAAACAATGAAAACATGATCCAGTCTGTAATAAACCGTAATTATGTTTTAACCATCAAACATCCTTTTATCGGAGGCCCCGGCAGCAGAATGTTCTCTGTTTGAAAAATATCCTCATTGTCTAACAGTTAAACTAGTCTGGTCCTCACAAAAGGAGAACAACACATAGACAGACACACACAATTCATAACTCAGGATATTTTCCCTCTGTCTCCTTGCCCACAACATTATAAACCCCCTGTCAGCCCACTCCAGTACCTGTTTATCACATCCACCAACTCCCAGCTGTGCACACACAATCACACAGCACACCAGCTCATTAACTGACCCAGGGCTTGGCTCCTGCCCTGCTGAGTGTCTCTGTGGAGCAAAGGTTAAAAGGTAGAGGCCCAAGGTATCATCTGTGTGTGGGATTGGGGTGCTGAGTCTGACCCAGACTTTATTTTTCTGTGACTGGGGGTGTCGAAAGTTCAACTTCGTGCAAAGTCGGCGTCTCTTACAGTCTATAATGTCAAAGAATCCGTGGATTACCTTCAAAGGATATGTAAAAGCAATTCCTGATGGTTGAATTATCTTTTGATCTGAGCAAAATCTGTGAGGGGAAGCTGTGAAGACAAAGACGTCGCCGTCTAAGAAATGCCACCATTTTGACATCTGCAGTTTTCTCACTTTTCTCCACTGCTGCACAAGAGATTCACATTTCAAATGCCAGCAGGCACACAGGAGTGAAGGGGGGAGTTGGCAGAGAGGGGGGGTATATTGCAGGAGGGCTGATTTGATCAAGCGGCAGGCGGCTACAGTTCACCCCCCTCACTCTTCACCATCCCATCTCTCTTCCACAGAGCGAGGGAATAAAAGTGACAGAGTGCAATCACTGTCTCTTATCTGCCAATGAGGAGAATAGGTAGGGATGAGATTGAGTGACCAGCCGGCTGTGGCGTGTCTGCCGTGTCAGCCTTATTGAATTATGACTCGGCAGGAAGTTATGTTATGAGCCGTGGGGGCCACGGCAAGATATCACGGGCGTGGATTCAGTACGAGGCGACGGGGCAGAAAAGCAGCTGAAATGAAACCTGTCTGCATGTAAAGTTCATGATGTCTTTTATGGGGTAATGAGATTTGAAAAGATATTGAATTGGCCATGATGAAAAGATGAGCTACAGCAGGTTTCAGGTAATGAAATACATCCTGCGGTAGGAATACTGAAGACCCATAGCTTCAATGTAAGAAACACTGGCTGTGAACGGCTCATTGTCTGAACAGCAAATTTAACCCTTCAAACCCCAAGTAGATTTTGGGATTTTTTTTTTTATTCTGTCACATTTTTCCTCACATTTTTTTCCAGCATAAAACAAGACTAAAATTAGGGAGAACTTAAAAATGTCTTTTGTGCAGTAAAACAAAGCACAAGTTTAATTTCTCTGACTATTTATTTTTACAACAATTGAAGAAACCTGGAATCAACATGCACAACATTTTCTCAAGTGCCTGCAGGTGTTACCAATACTGGAAAAAAAATGGTGACTGCATACTATACATATATTTTTAATTTGTTTCGTACTTGTCTCCTATTTGCTCTGTGTGAACATAGCCTTCAGTTCATCTTAAAAGCTCCTGAACCAACATGACTGTTGGTCGATTCACAAGTTCCCCATTAGGCCCAATTTGTCTTGCTTTTTTACTACTCTGACACACTGGATGTAGACTTGGGCTATAAGTCTGCCATTTTTTTTGGCAAATTTAATGACAGTGCTCACCTCCCTACATGCAACTGTTCCACCAGAAAAACTTCCCCATCACTACTTTGCAGGGGCACCATTGATGTGTCCTGGGCTCAACTCCACCTAAGATGGTTATGAGCCAGAGCGTTTTTTTCCCCAATAGCAGAATGATAATAAGTTACAGCCGAATACGTCCTGCAGAGATAGTCTGGCTTTGCAAAACTTTTTTTTAATACAATCTGATAAGAGCAAATTGTTTATTTTTAGATAACAGGACATCACAGATGAGGATTGTCATAAAGTTGAAAATCTCAGGATGCTTACTAATTTTACAGTTTCTAGCTCTGATGAATATAAAATATAATCATGGCGATCTTTCGTGGAAGATAACATGCCTTTTTAAACTCACCAGCAAGTTTTAGGGTTCAGAGGGTTAAACATATACAGAGACACAGATCCAGTCACGCTATATTGTGATTTTGGCTAACCTTTTAACAAACAGTTCACACAAGCTGCAGACACAAAGCTCTCCGAGTCATGTTTCTGATAAAATCCAATATTTACTTCCTCCATCAGTTCCTAAGAACAGATTTTTCTACATGTTTTTTCTGTATGTTCCACTCTGTAAGATTTGTGGGAGCTGTAAGATTTAACCATAGTCTATTTTACATCATATTGTACAAAGCAACAAACAAACTGAAGCAATACACCAACAGATCAGTGTAAAAAAAAATAAAAATCAAATATCAAAACCATAGCCACTTCAATCTTTTGGGGCATGTCTGAGTGCTTATAAATAAATTGCAGCCTTTCATACCTCTGAATGTCGACCATTATTGAAATTGAAAGGGTACTTGAACAGTTTTTTTTTAACAAAGCTGTTAATAGTGAGTTTTTTTAGGCCTTTGAGAGCCGTTTCTTGCTTTGCAAAAGCCCAGTAATGAAATATTCAGACAGTTCTACTGTGAAGGTTTTGTGTGTTGCCGCCTTATTTTATTTTATTATTTTACTTTGAGTCGAAAAAAAGTATTGACTTTTAAATGTCAAGTCGTCTTAAGAATGCCAACAAATAAATCAAGTCAGACAGTAGTCAGTCCTCAGGCCAAGTCTTGAAGGTGTCCAATCCAGCACACTTTTTAAAATCAGATTCAATGAATGGTTCACGAGCTGTGTGGGCGCTAAAAAAGTTTGTTGTCTGTGCACACCCATGGCTTTGTAAATGGGAAACAAAGAAAGTGGTTTGGGGCCGATCTACACGAAAGTATTCCAGCGTTCCTGTGCGAATTTGTTTTTTCAGCAAATCGCCATCAGCCAAATATTGTTTGGGTCACTTATTATTTGTTAATGCTGGCATGAGAACTTGTATACAGCTTTTTTATGTAACCCTCAACTGTTAAAAAAATAGCTAGCTTTTACTAAAGTTATGCTTTTTTTCATCGTTGATATCCATGCAGCCTTTAGTTTCTTTCATTTGACTGTTCTTGGTCAGTCTTGCATTGTTCAGCAGTAGGTACCTCATGATTCTGGGGTCTTCAAACAGTCTTTAAGAGTCTGCACAAAAGTTTAATCTAAATCCACAGCTAAAGCAAAATCGTGCACACTTAAAGTCAGAAACACATGTACAAACAAATGCATTTTTATACTGTCTATGCATTGAAATCTTAAATTGCCACACAATGAGTGCAAACATTTTTTGGTTGGTCAGAATAACTGAGTTGTATGTGGTTGAATGGGGGGCAGTTGCACTTCACTATTGATTGTGTGATGGCTGTGGTCACCCCTGGCATCTGCTTGGCTCCCCCTGCTCCCTACTCATCACATACGGCCACTTTTTCAGGACCCTATGGCATCACATCTGAATGTACTGTTCTCTCTTCAGCAACAATTTTCAACTTGCAGAGCTGCCCGATAGACTGATAAATCTGTGAACATCAGAAACCGCCGCCATGTTAAGCAACTGGTCTCTCCTGGTGCTGTCACTGTTTGCTTGTGCTTGCCTTGTAACATAATGTTGAAATGTGTCTAAACTGTGAGTAAAAAATAAGACTCAAGGTACAAATGAAAACAAAACTAAGTGAAAAAATTAAATAGTCTGACACCTTTTCAACTTTTCCACCCATCCCACCTCCCTGTGGCGCTCTTTTAAACTGGAAAGACTCCTTCATGATTGTATGTTTCAAATTTTGACGTGGCATCTCTGAGATGCCAGTAACTTTGACAAGGACTTCACCTTTAAGTCTACAGCCTTCATAAATACAACCAATCAACCAATTGAGACAATTATAAACGATCTATATTTATGTATTATATAATGAAATATATATTTAGCCTAAGCAGTTGCTTTATTGAGTTTAAACCATTAGCAAATCACTACAAATCACTGACAAAGTAGTGTTGCAGTCATGTGGTTGTGGGGTTAGCCATACAGGAATAATGTGTCAACCAAACCAATTTTTCAGTTCCAATAATTTTCCAAAAATAGCATAAGTGCAGCATGATTACACGGTAAAAGCTGCAAAGTTGGTGTTTTTTATTAGTGGGTTTGGCGCACCATGCAACCCTTCCACACTGCACTGAGTCACTTGATTATATTTTAATATTAAAAATGTGCTTAATGCAGGTTTAAGTGCTGCCCTCCTGTGCTATTTTTGTTTCGTTCATATTTTCAAAAAAGAAAACTCTAGTGCTCTATACCTTTTTTTTTGTAACCCTGGTTAAATATTCCTCTATCATCTGTGTATAACTAACAGATTCCAAGAGTTTGCTCAGATGTTTGTGGCACATTTGTATTTATTTCCCACTTCTTTTCTGTTTCTATTCTTTTCCTTTCTTCCTACTGTGACTGTACATTTTTACATTCTCCTTCCGGTGCTTTTTTCACCTATTTCACGCTCCTGCTATCTTCTCCATCTCAGCAGCTGACCCTCATTTGAGCAAGGTAATGTACAAGGACAGCAATTATCAAAGGTACATTGAAGCCGGCTCTGCAGTGCAGGCCTGGGATTTGTGGAAAATTACACAGCAGTAAAACAGTAACCGTATTTCCATGCAGATATATACGGTACATAGGGCAAGGGCTGTGTTATGGCTGCTGAGGTATTATGATACAACAGGGTCTGTGGCTACATGCCCAGCCTTGAAATGAGCTCCGAGCAGAGGAGTCACCGCAGAGGGCAACAGTCAAGATACAGTAGAAAGAAGTCGATGAGAGGGAAGTAGTTCTCACTGTTGGCCATTTATGTGCTGTGTGAAATCACAGATATCTGCTGTCTGGTCTAATAAACACATCCAAAAGCATCACAAGTATCAGCTGCAACTCACAGGGAGCTGCTGTCACCGCTGGCAGTCGGACTTTATTCCCACAGCCGTCAAAACTCAGTGCCAGTATGAATTAATTACAAAGAAAACCAGAGTACTCTTCACTTCTACATAAAATGTCTTTTTAAATCATTGTTTTAACTGACATTTAATTTTTTTCCTGCCCAAAATTGTTTCCTCACTCACTCCCGGGTCCCAACAAAAGGAAATGCTGCAATCGAAACTAATTAGATGTTATGGATTTTTCATCGTCAAAGGCGCTTTTATTAAAAACTGAAAAGCACTTTGATCTTTTTTATTATTTAGATTTCATTGAAAAGCTCTGCATCCAAACAGCACCTACTCATTCCCACTCTGAAGTCACATTTCATGTGTATTCTCAAGTTGAGCTCCCATCTTCATGTTGAAAAGATGTCATTTGAATACAGAAGAAAAGTGAAAATAAAATTAATTAACTAATTTTCCTTGTTGTGTATTATAAGCACATTACTTACTGATGTGTTTCCCTGCTGCTTCACTTTTGATATTATTACAAGTTATAATTATTAAAAGCCACAGAGACAATGTTCTGGTTTTGTCTTGAATTACAGACATGCGGATGTACTGGGCAGCTCTCGGGTATGCAAATGTGTGATTGTATGACTGTGAAACTACTGAAAATATAAAGTTTTGACACTGACTGTGGGACAAATATGGCTTCAACAACAGCAAAAGGCTAATTGGCATAGCTGTAGCGTTTAAGCCCCTACATATCCATTTGAATAGACATCCCCAAATTTACTTGGTAACACCTCCAAAATGTTTAAAATCTGAAAAACTCCAGCAAAAATTGCCATTATTACTTTATCAAAACTGTAAATCAGAGTAAATAACAGCCTTGTGATGATTCAATGTCCCTGATTGTTACTGAAGCTGTTTTCAATACTCTCAGCTGCTGCTCTACTAAATTCGAGGCAACACAAATTAAGCACAACCATGCAACATCGATTTCAATCATAGTACTACACAGCTGTCTCTTCAGTGAACATTCAGCCTTTGAAAATGATGCCAGTTGCGTATTTATAACTGTACAGTGACCTCCAGGCTGGAAGTCGTTCGTAATGCAATTAAAATTTACTTGCTAGTTTTCCAGAAGATAATATACAGACAGTTAAAGCTGCAGAACAAGACTTTTGTCCTCTTTCTGGCAGTACACAAACACTGTCTATGCTTCCTGGATTTTTCTCGCACTTGCGGTTGTCACTGATGCATATGCCACCACAGCTGGAGCCTACTCCATTTGGCAAACCAATCATTGCTTGTTGATGTAAATCTTTGGTACTGGTGCAAAAGAGCGGCAATGTCACCACAGAAACCTCATATAAAACGTAGGTATATTGTGGAATAGGGCAGAACAAAAAGTTCTCCTACTCTTCATGGTGCACGTGCATTCAACATGTGCAAGCAGGGACTGTCAAGAGTCAGGACACTGCATGACAACGTGCTATCAACAGATTGACCTGTGTTGAATTTGCAATTTATCAATGGACCACAAACTTGAGCAGAGAGCAGACATTACATTGTGTGTCAGTCAGGTGGGTCTGCAGCTACTATTCGGAGAAGAAACAGCAGTTTACAAAATCAGGTGCATGTTTGTAGTGGGGTTTTTTTTCAACAGTCTCGTGGTTGTGCACTGGGAATTTATCCCCTAGGGTTGGACTGTCAAGCCGGAGTGGTACTGTAATGTCGGTACAAATGACCTGAGCGGCTGGACAATGGCATGTGAGTGCTCCAGTGCTCCTGCGCGCCCAGTCACAACGTGGTAATTATGCCTGTTTTTTTTGGGCCAGAACAACGCAATCATCGCTCCCCTCCCATCCTACTTGCCAGATTTGGCTCCCAGTGACTTCTTCCTCTTCCCCAAAATGAAATCCAAGTTGAAGGGTTGCTGTTTTGACACTGTTTAGGAGATTCAGCACTCATGGCAGATGGTGCTTGACATGTTTATATGAAGGGACTTCCAGGGAGCGTTACAAGCATTGCAGAAGTGCTGGGAGTGCTGTGTCACTGAAGAAGACTGCTTCGAAGGGAAGTGCTGCCAAATTTTATTTATTTTTTTTATTTCTTTAGGCATTTTGGTCATTACACATATACATATATTTACCTGGTGGTGATAGGCTTAATCAGTATTGTGTGAACTCGTCTGGCAAAGGCTTGAATATAATAGATGTCCATTTGTACATAAAGGTCCCACATACTAGTTTTCTGTACATTTATATGAAATGCGAGACGATGCACTCCCCTCCCTAAAATTTGCTCATTCAGTTTACACATAGACAGAGTGCTGAGTCCCGAGACAGATGGACTCAGTTTCCTTTTCCTTTAAAGCACCACAAACCGCAGCCAAGTTGGTAGTTAAATCTTTGGTCTCAAAACAGCTGATTATGAGAAAGGAGCTGTCTGTGGCCGTGGTGTTTTTTTATGTACATAATACTTTGAAATGAAACACTTTGTATGCTTAATAACTAAAATAAATATGTATGGCCCCAAAGCAGTTCCACAGATGTGCTGAAAATGACCTTTTTAAAGTGGACTTGGCTCTTTCCCTAAAAGAATGTCATTAGCGTTGGGGTTCAGTGAAATTTACAGTGACTCACGGTCTGCGCTGTTTTATGGGCTTTTCCACCCGCCAAGAAAGGTTTCTGCAGGGGGACTCTGTTCTGTAAGACACACAAAATCAGTTCCTTCTGGGTGGTATGACACCCAAACGCCTGTGCTTTGTTTATCCAAGACTTAAATTTGACCCTTGACCCTGATAACATGATATTATGTTAATGGTCTGTGTTTTTGTCTGGGTTTTTTCAGTTATTATGTCAAAATACTGTATGTTTTCCAGTTGTAAATTTGCTTTGAACATTGCTTTGTGAGATACTACTGTGATACGGGGAGAGTTATTGGCCTTGTTTAAATAAAGGTCAGAAATAAAATAGCTGTTTCACCAGTAAGAAGCGCGGAGGAGATAAAACGCTGCAAATAAAATAGGATGTCAAAATGTGAAGGGTTTATCGCTCTCATCTCTTTTGGCATTAAGTTTTAAGGTTTAATAAACTTTCAAAGGGTACAAAAGCTCCACAAAGATTTTACAAACTTGTGCTCTCTAGCTCTCTTTTCAATTTATATCAAATGCGTTCAGTGGTGGATGTGTCCGTGCATGATCTATATCCATTCAATTTTAAAGGTGTGCTAGGCTTGAAAGGTTGCTCTGAAAAATTTGCAGCTTGCTCCTTTGGTGAAAACAGCAGCTACAAAGAAGTAGTAACAGGATGCAAAAGTTCTATATTTATCTCTTTTTATGGAGAAACTATAATAGTTGGAAACCTACTCGACATACTGATTAAATTCACAAAATGAGATTATCCTGCAGGAGTTGTTTGACAATTTTCTTACAGGTTTTGACACATTTTTGTTATGTCTCTGGCCTGATCCTTGACAGTCATTATTCTTGGCCGTTTGACAGATTTTTCTCCCAGGTTCATTTCAGCCATAAAAACCTTAGAAAACATTTTCAGTCCTCATGAATTTATTTCCTCGGTTTTCATACCTCAGTTTTGGGGTCATGGTTCGGTATATGTTTTCAATACAGCAGAGAAAACCAAAAAAGAAGGAATAATAAAACATTTTTGTCATTTAAAAAAAAAAGAACGTTAACCTTCAACTGCGTCTCGTTAGACAGAATTCTAACTGTAAAAATGAAGGTATTGAATTGCTGGCATATTATCAATAACCAAAAATGAATAACGCAAATGTAGTAAATGAATTAAAGTAATTGAATGTTTATTGAGATGAGTGCGACATATTCATAACTTAAACATTCAAGTCATATGTGCAATTTCAGCTTTGGAACTGGCAATGCTCCCTTTTTCTCCTTTTCTGAATAGTGAGGATACAATCATCCTGTTTGAATAAACTTCCAATTGTCAGGAGCTTTGTGTTACCTTCAGCAATTCAGTGTGAGCACAATTTTCAGATTTTGGCAATTCAGCATTAAAACATCTAGTACGTGTTAACACCTCATACAAGATTTGAATAAGTTGTGTCTGTCCAGTTTTCAAGGCGAACTCAATACTTTTAACAAATGTCTCATACGGAATGGTTTGAGCACTGATACACCTCTAATTTTAAGCACAGTTTTTTCTTTTGACTAGTGAATGATTAAATACTGTATAGATTTCACATGTTAGTGCACATGAGTCCCTCCTATTGAATCTGTTGGCCTTCCCTGTGCTTATAAACAGGCCTAGAGTGACCTCCCACACTGCATTGGAAAAGCAAAACTGCACTCCAGTATTCAGCTAGTGCCCTAAACATCCAAAGATGTTAAAAAATAAACTGTTTAATGTATATTATTTACCAAATTTATGTTCACTTATTTCATATCAGAGTCCGGCCTTTGTGTGTTTGCTTCCACATACTCGTTTGCTCTGCTCAGATGGACCATGAAAACAGACACACATGAAGCGGAACAGACACTACAGAAGAGATAGATAAGATAATATCACTTGAGCTAAACACCTTCACAGCTACTTAATATATTCTACAATGCTAGCGTGGGCTACTGGTTGCAACTGGATTCTTTTGTTGTTGGCTCTTGTGTACACAACCTTTGTGGTTGTAAATTAAATTGAATAGATGATGGAGGTATGGCCAACATTCTCTTTTATTTTGGTCTGAGATGCTGGTGCTCTTGCAGCATCCAGTGGTTCTGAAAGGTTGCACACAGAATCTTTAAATATAAAAGTAGACAAAGACCTGTTGAGCTCACACTTTAATGGTGAAGCATTCCTTTTAAACACTATTCGAGACAGTTTCATATAAAATAGCCAGCAGTGCTAAAACAGTTCACGGAGACACAAAGGTGACATACAATTAAATGAAAATTGCTCGTCTGGCACATAAACCAAAAAAGGTTTCTGCCTTTCAGGTTGGCTTCCGCTTTGTGCAGCCCGCTGCATATGCACATTAGTATTTCCTCCGATGTACCTGCCAGAGTGTTCACGCTCTGCCCCAACACTTTAAGTTGTAATGACATCATGCACATAAAACTGACTTTATATTTTACAAACATAAGACCCCTGTGGATTGTAAAATTAAAGTAGAAAGAGTTTATAATCAACCTTAGGTGTCCTGTGAACAGTTTTACAGTCATCTCTTTTATAATGAGGATATATGGGTAAGATGCTTTTGGACAGTAGACAAACAGTTATTTGTTTGCAATACCAGAAGTAACCACTGGAGAAAATTGGCAGCAAGGTTAAGTAGCAACGTCATATTCAGGTCTCTACATAAGATATGCAAGCAAGAAGGGAGTTGTTTTTTTTAACATCATATCTGTTTGTCACAACCAGATGAAGCTCTCCGTGGTCAGGAAGAGTGAAAGACACCATGTCTAATCAGACGAAGAGAAGAGTGCCACCTGCAGAGTCACAAAAGCATCAACAGAGAATCAAAGTAAGAAGCTGCCACATGCTGCCCACACTGTTTGACTGACAGATGATCTCTAGAAAAAAAAAAGGCTGTTCACAAACACCACAGCAGCGAGAGCTTAGCAACAAAGATGGAGACAAAATGAAAAATGAAAAAAAGGAAATAAAAACAGAATGCCACGGATTACCACTTCATAAAGGATTCTCATTTCCAACACATCCATTCCCATCAGTGCGAGGGCTGCAGATCTCACTGTGCCAAAGACTGCCCGCCTGAATAAAGGTGACAAAAAAAAAAACAGCAGAGCACTCGAGGACACGCAATATATTTCACACACATCATCATACTGCTGCCACTTCTCTTCCTGTGGTGATGTTTTGTTTGTTTGCTGTTTTTTTTTTTTTTCCTTCCTTCTCCCACAACAGCCTGAAGAAAGAGTGGAGCTGCCGCCATGTGTCAGTACGCCTGTCACCTCCAG
>OMNN01082489.1:0-15411 GCA_900302755.1 Chromis chromis | reverse complement strand
AAAGCTTTAAAATCAGTTTCTCGTCTGCTGGTCACCTTCTATACTGTGGCATCAAACTTCACCAAAAACCACAGGTGTAGTATGTAAAATCAGCTCAGAATAACGCAACAACAATTATTTAATATGACAAAACATAACAACACTACAATGGACATCAGGGCTGCTACTGCTGTGCTTATACACCAGAGAAATGTTGAGGATGTGGGAGGGGAAACTTCACTGTGAAATGTCAACGTCTCACACGAGAACAGCGAGGCTCAGGGGCAATAAAGTGGGCACAATGTGAATATGTACAGTACTGTGGTTCAAGACATGTTTTGAATATGGTGAATCAGTCAGAGGGGGTTCAGTCTTATAAAGCAAACCTTTGTTTTTCTATTTCCACGTCTCCACGGAGAGGTCATGATGTTGTTCAGTGAATCTTCAGCAAAACCAACTGGGAGCTTAACCTGTGATTCTGGCTAAAAAGCAGATTCTGTTATGACAAATATGGAACAAGAAGACCTGAATTGTGTAACTGTGAGCTACAATCACCTGCCATGACATAGAAATTCAGCAGCACACATCATTTTTCAGTAAATTAGGCCCATACTCTCAATTTTTGTACTAAGTGTAACAATAAATATTACAATTACAGTTAAACACTGTTTCGGTACATCAAAAACAGCTCTATGGCTCTACGGCTCTATGAGACGTCCGTGCGACTGGACTGCTTTGTATAAACAAGGAGAGAAAATCTAAGTGAGTCTGCTTCCTGTTTTGGTAATGACTTCATTTTTTTTTTTTTTTTGCTAAAAAGACAGAAATGAAACACAAAGGGAGCAGCACAGAAAAAAATCATTTTCATGTGGTTTCATTTGCTTCCAGCCTTCCTGCTACTGAAGTTCATTCATAATGAAGGATATGATTTGAATACCAGTAGCAGGACCTTGTTACTGATGTTGGATTTAAATGGCTTCTGTATTCTGTAAGTTTTAATTTGACTTCACACAGGTGATTAAAATGTACCAGATAAATTAATAATGATTTAGGCGTGTCCTGTTACAGGGGGTGGATAGTTATGTAAACATGTTTGTTGTATATCACATTTATGGAGGTGTGGTTTACTTTGACATTAAAGAGTTTTTCTGTAATCAGTGTCTAGAAAGTCTTACATTTCATTGAAAAACAATAAAAACACGTATAAAAGGGTTGGATACTTTTTACAGGCGCTGCATCTTTTCTGTGGTCAGTCTCAGTTTAAAGAAACTTTAAAGAATTCATATTTGTTTTTTTACGTTTTACATATACAGAAGACATCAGATACCTCTTTGTGGAAGCACAGCACCTGTTCTTACCCTAAACCAAACCCTGTCTAACCTCATTATGGTTTTTCACATCAGATCAGTGAATATGAGTTACAGTCAGCCTGCTCGTTTCCTTCCTCACATGCTTGACTCAGTTCAAGGAAACTGCTCCTGTTTGCAGAGTCTTGACCCGCCTTTATAAAATGAACAGTACAGTGTACACGCTGATTGCTGTATCCTCTCCTCTACAATTTGCTTTAAAGAAGCAATGAAGGACGTAGTTGTACTCCTGGTTCTGCTGATCGCCCAAACTACCAAGGTAGGCTTTGTGTCTGTCATTAAGTCTGTCACGCTTGCTTGCAGTGTTTATCTGTAGACAGGCTGGATGTCAGCCAGTCGGGAGTTGACTGATGATCAGTTTACTATTCAAACACATGGGAACTGCTAAAAATCTGTTATCTGAATTAATTTAAGAAAGTCATATTTATGTCATAATTCTGAAATGTAAACATGTATTTTTTAAATGCATTTTTGTATTGTCTAATTTTGTCACTTGACCTGAACCTCATTTTCTTATAAAACATGTCTTAAAACTCCTTCTCATCAGTATCAGTTTTGCTCTCATAGTGAAAATGTACAGTAAGTTTTCCTGTGGAAATTTAATTCATAAGCTATGGTGTGATAAACCCGCCTGAATATTTAGTTTCGGTTACTTGGCATCTCAGGCAGTTTCAGGCTAAATGTGTCACTGGTGGAATGGAGCAGCACCTCTTTCTATTGTCCTATTTTATCACTGTGCATTTCTGGTGAAGGAGATGGGTTAGTATAAGCATGCAGCCAAGGCAAAAAGGAAAAAACAGAATGTTCTTCTTGATAAACTGCCAGTAATTTTTAACATGAGGCTTCACAGATCACGTTCATCGTCAGTCCCTGTGCCAGTGGTGGTCATACCACACATGAAACAGCATACTTAGGAACCGAGGGCTTCGAGGCTGCCGCCTCCACTTCCTGTAATACGAGAAACACACTGCTGTAATCAGCATATTCTTACTTTTGCTTGTCATTGGATGGTGCTGTGGTGAGGCACCTTCCTTTGCACAGGACAGGTGTGTGAACTGCTACTGTGACAAGACTCCTTAGCACACAATGCTGTATTCACTGCCTATAATATTTTTTTAAACAGAGGGGAAGATTATGTGAGTTATGGCATCGATGCATGTGTAGCAGTGATGGAGGTCCTGCAGAGATGAAATGCACCTCCTGCAAATTCAGAACAATGGCTGCTTGTTTGACCAT
This sequence comes from Chromis chromis, assembly GCA_900302755.1. Classification (NCBI taxonomy): domain Eukaryota; kingdom Metazoa; phylum Chordata; class Actinopteri; family Pomacentridae; genus Chromis; species Chromis chromis. The sequence goes on along the minus strand of OMNN01082489.1, from coordinate 12,829 downwards.
TTCTGCAGCTCAGGGTGGCAGCGGAAAGGGGAAAACATAGGTATAGGTGTGGGTGGTCTGGTACTACTTCAAGCTCCTATTTAACACAGTGATAAACATAACCAGTCATTGGTCAACTTGTCTTGTTTCTTTCTTCAGCCAGTGACTAAGTTGTCAGTTTTCAAATTACTATCCTCACTAGTCAGTTGGCTAAAGTTTAAGCTTATGGTCTGCCTCAGAGCATTTACTGGAAAAATGTCTAGCAGATACAAAAGTGGGCTGCAAATACTTCCCACCCAAGTAATTTCAAAATCACTAAATTTACCTGCATAATCAGCACTATGTCAAAGGGTTACAATGAAGTACTTTTATGTTCTCGACTGTCTGCATGTGAGCATCAGAATATGAGTTGCTCTGAAGAATTGTCTCTCTTTCCCGTAGGTCTGCTCTCAGCCCTATCAGGCAGACTCAGATGGAAACTGTCGCAACAAAACAACAGAATACCGGCTAGATGGTTTGAACCGGTGTTGCAAGAAGTGCCCCCCTGGTAAGAGCTATTCTGCAAACACAGCAAGGACTGCCATTTTTAAAATTTCCATTATACTACGTAGTCTCATACCAATGCTCATGCATAGACAATACTGAAAACTGTCTCAGTATGGAATAAAAAGTGACACATGATGACACAGGTCTTGAAACATGGGGATAAGAGTTTGGGCGTGGAGGTGTGAAAGAAAATTAACACGCACTTACTGCAGCTTAAAACATTTATAACCAGCTATTTCCTTGTTATATCCTGAGAAACAAGGAACACAAAGTGAGTACATACTAGTGTATACAGTATTCACCTTAGGAAAGTTTAAAGTAGAGAAAGGCTGCTACGTCAGTTAGGCGGATATTAGCTTTTTTCATACAGTAACAGCATTTGTGTATAAGCAATAGTAATGACAAATTGCAGTGGCTCTGTCTCACACTATGCTGCAACTCATACCAACTAATAGGAAACCCCTCCTTCATGGAAAAAAATGCATGTACAAGCTTTTTTTTGCACACAGAACAAAATCTGAACATCAGGCTATTTTTCTGAAATTTCAGCACAATTATTAGTCCATGAACACAACAGACAGTACAAAAGACAGCTTGTCTAGCTTTAATTGATAGAGGCACATACAGAGTGAAGTTTGCCTCACTCACTTTTTTGTTACACATCTAAAGTCCAAAGTCTCTGTCCTTGTGTTGTTGGACCTTATTGCAGCGTTTGATATGGTTTATCACAATATATAAATACACAGAACTGAACTCTGGTTTGGTCTCTTTAACAAGGTCCTAATGTAAAGATAGAGGCTTTTTTTGTTTCAGTTGGTAGCTGTACATCAGAGTGTCTCCTAAAAACATGTGGATTCTCAGACCTCAGTTGTTCAATCTTTACATACTCCCACTGGCTGAAACTATTCAAAATTTTAAATTTTCTATCACATCTATGCAGATGACATGCAAATATATATATACATATATATACCTGTGTCAGCAAAGAATTATAGTTCAGTAGACCCCCCTGGGATAGTATACTAATAAAATTAGAAGCTAGATGTTGCAAAAAGTTGGATGAGGACAAAACTGAACTTGTGGTTTTTGGGGCCAGTGAAGATATATAGTTAAATTCTGTGCTCACGTTAAAAATCTGTCCCTGTAGAGTAAAGAAAGATCAGGCTAAAAAACCTCAGTCAAAAAGAAAATCTCACTCTCTATCACCTTAAAGATATGTGAGTATCAAAATGTCCCATAGGTATTCAATTGGGTTGAGATCTAGCGACTGCAACAGTGGTAGCATATGCTTTCATTTTAACACGTATTGTCATTATCATCTTAAAAGAGAGCACTGAGATCAGGATTGAAATGTTTCATCATAGGATAAAGGAGATCACAGCTTTGTATTGATTTACAGTGACCGTTCTATCTAAGGTGACAAGTGGATCCAAACCATGGCAGAAAAATACCCCCCACACATTACAGAACCATCGCATCACCTCACTGCGGGGGTTTATTTTGTCACCTCTCTGTATATGATATAACAACAGTCACTAGCAGATTTTATTGGCTGTAGTTAACCAGTTTAAGCTACCGGTTAATCCGTGAGTTGGTTGAACGTGTGGTTTCGGGCTGGCTCCTTTATTGTTTCCTGATGACTTATTTTAAGACGTGAATCCTGTAAAAGGGTTTGTTACATGAATGATGTAGTGCTAAAGACGAGGCTAAAGCGGCATGTCTCAGGCAAAAGGTCAGCATTGTTGCCAGCTGAGGAGTATGTCTGAACAATATACAAAAAAAAGCCTATTTAGATAATATTGTGACTTTTCAATTGCGATATTAGTGTGAATAATCCATTTTTTCTTTTCTTTTCCACTGAAACAAATTACAACAATGGGATTTTTGCTGTGGTCAGCACAACAGAGGCATATTCCCTTATATTTGTAGAGTCTGATTTTAAGCAAGTGTATGTCTGTAACACCACAATTTATTTATAATATGTCAAGACACGTGACCTTTTTTCAAAAACTGCAGCTCCTGCGATTTGGAGTTTTTGGTCGCCATGTTAGGAATTTGATAATATTGCAATTACTGTATTAACAATATATATAAATATATATTTTTTAAAACGCTCTTCGGATGACAAAATAATCTTTGTGTTTGGCAAATGTAGCACTGTCTTGGATAACACTGCTGGGGTTGCTGGAGTGAATTGTCACTTTAAGAGCTTTCAATATCAGCTGTACACAGTGAGGAAATATTACACAATGGACTGTGTTTTTTGTAATATAACCTATAACCCCGAAACTACTAGATCATTAATGGTGTACTCCTTGTTCCAGAAAGGAATGCATTGGTTAGTGTTGTAGATAAGATCTTCAGTCATACTAATGATTACAGAAATGGTCAGGAAACAGCTGCTCCATTGTTCTATCTGATTTTAATGTTACATTTCTTTCTACACTTCAATTGCGGATTTCACACAAGAATTTATTTTCTTGTTTTTACTTTATTTCTCGAAAGCAGTTGGCATGAAAGGTAGAGCTAGCTTCTGCACGATGCTGTGTTTTGGCATTGAAAAGTACCTGCTGTTAGAAAAGTAATTTGGGCCGTGAAGCGCAGGAATGCAGTTTTACTTGGAAGCTTTTTCAGCAACTCTGTTCTCCTAAAGCAATAACTTGATCTCATGTGCCTGCTAATCTCATCTCTCCCACTCAGTGTGGAGTTAATTGTTTTACATCCCACTTCCCTATTGAGTGAGTAAGTGTAGCAGCCAGCGTGTATTGGACTACATTTAGTGTGTATTTAATGCCATAACCACAAGATCTTATATTCACTCAGTGTTTAATAACTCTACATCTCATGCGTCACCATTTTATTTTTGAAATATTATAATGATATATATTATAACCAGGAAAATTAAGTCAAACCACAAGAAATATTGTGAAATTTATCATTTTATCTTCCTTTCCTAATTGGAAATTGTGGAATTACAATGCCCATGTTCTGTCATAAAATGCATATAAAAATGTATTGTACATTGTGGACTCAATCGTATTACACACTGCATTATATAAGTGACTGTATATTAACCAACTGGATATTATTACAGGGCAGCGACTGAAAGGAGTATGCAGTGCAACTACTGACAGTGTGTGTGAACAATGTAAACCAGGCCAGTACATGGAGAGCTGGAACTACGCTCCAAACTGCTTCACCTGTACCAAATGCAAAACAAGTCAGTATATGAACTGCACAATCTCTCTGTTATTATTTTATATTCATCAATTCATTGTTTTGTTTAACACATATTTATTGTGTTTAACCAGCAAAAGGTTTGCAGGACGCCCAGAAATGCTCCCCAACCACAAGGTCCATGTGTATATGCCAGGATGGGAAGTACTGCATCATGGGATTTGAGGATCCGTACTGTGCTGAATGTCGAAAGTACAGAGCATGCCAAGCTGGTTATGGAGTGTCTATGCCAGGTACAGACTTTTGTTTTTACATGTGATCTTTACACATTTTTATTTAAAAATTCAGCAAAACCATTTGTGAGATGAGCTATCTTGCTTACCTACAAATATTGCAGAGTAGAATTAAAGTGTTAATAATATCAACCCCAATGTAAAGGTCAGTTCACAACTAGCTATCAATCTACCAATACTTTGATATATTTTTGCTTCAATATATTTCTGCACTAACTATGTTATATAGCTAATTACATCATATCTTTCACTTTAGGGACAGACACTATATCAACCACTAAAGTGTCAAATTTAATCCAATTGAAAGTATAACATGTTAAATACAGTCATAAGTGCATGAAATGTGATAGCGAAACGTGTGTGTATTGTTGTCAGGCACAACAAACTCAGATGTGAAGTGTGAACGGTGCTCCAGTGGGACCTTCTCTGGCTCCGTCTCCTACACTGACCACTGTGTGCCTCATACAAAGTAAGTGAAGGAGCTACATTTGCACACAGCGGTTAGGAACTCAAATCACTGATCTCTTTCTTTATTCTCTCCAGCTGTAATGGAGGGGCTGTTGTTCAGAAAGGCAATGCTACCTCAGACACTGTGTGCGAACTGCGGATCTCAACAATACAGTCTGAGACTGTGCTCACAACCGCAAGTACAGTGATAAGCACAGTCGCAGCAGAATTGACTACTCCACGTGGACTACGAGGCTCCACACAGTCGGTCTCACCTTCTGCTTCAGAGCAAGAATTCAGCACTGCAACAAAAAGCCCACAGCCGACCACAGAACCCGGCAGAGAACTGGGTAGAGTACCTGACTAACTCAGCATTTCTAAGCAGTCATCATAAGGAAACTGAAGTGTTTCATAATGTCTCTCTTTCTTGCTTCTTCTGAGTTGTGTCTGTATTTACTTCTCTCTCTTAGCTGCAGTCATTGCTGGTGTCGCTGGATTCCTTTTGCTTTTAATCGCCCTCATTCTGTTCTTCCTTCGTAAGCAAATCCGTAAGAAAGGTAACTTCATCCTGCAAAAAAAACCAATGCATTAATCGTATTCTTGTTTTGTGAAAAAGCTATGTTTGTATCTACATTGTATTTATCTTCACGTAAAAATAGAGAATGATAGTGACCATTATTTCTCAGCGTCCTTATCAGCAACTGTTTGTATCACATTTTCACTGCCTTACTTACGGTTTCTGAATGTCTGCTGTTGCTTTCTTCCCAGACGATGACAGATTACATCCAAAAGTAGATGCAAATGGAAACTGTGAGAGTGCTGATAAGGTGAGATTTGGCTTTTTGTCTTTGTCACTGAATGTACACTTTACTTTATAAGGCACACCTCTACAACCTATTGCAATTGAAAATTCTACATTTACAAAGTGTGTTACGTTCAGTTTCTGGTGATAGTGTCGGAAATGCTTCAACAATAATTTTATTAATGACATCAACTGGACATTTTTTGTCCTTTCCATTTAAATACATTTATTACCACCAAAATATGCAGTCTATCACAACAAAACCGTTAACCATGAACACAGTGCTAAAACTAATAACTAAATAGACAACTCTATGGCAGTATCAACAAAAACTGAATATTCCAGGCATCATAAAAGCAGACATTACAACTGTTGTATTATATTGCATGTTATGGCACATGAGTGTAGTTGCGGCTATGGAAAACACTTAAATGTTCCATTTGTTCCTACTGCAGATCAGTCAGAGTTATCTGGGGGAATCTCAGGTGACTTCGTTCACAGTTGCCTCACCAGAACAGCAGTGTTTGTTGGAAAAAGGGGAAGCCAGCAGTGACCACAGTCAATGCAGCAACAATACTGAAACTTTAACTAGAACAGATGGCTACAGCAGCCATGAGTCCATCAGCCCTTTACAATCCACTTTAGCTCTTGACAATCCACACTCTGTGCTGTCAGAGCCCATGACTCTACTCTCAAACCTGGAGCCCATCTCTCCTCAGCCCAGCATCCCCACACAGCCCTCCTCTCAGCCCACCAGCCCACAGATCATCAGCCCTGTGACTACCAGCCCCCAGTTCAACGTCAACATCACTTTGCACATAGGTAATGGGTCTTGTGGGGCACCTTCCTTCATACCCACGGACTTGATGCAAGCAGACTGCAGGGTTCCCTTCGGAGAAGAGGAGTCCTTTGGCACCCCACAGCAAGAAGCTGGCAAACAGTCAGTGATGTCTGTGCAGGAGAGTGAAAGCTACAGTACATGAAGCGTATCTGCATGAAAAACTGACAGTTTTAAAAGAAGTATTTGCCATAGAACAAGATTCAACAACCTGGCTAGCTAATAAAATGCACTTATACTGTATGTATGGCAAGTTTAATGAGGGCAACAGACGGGCACAATCCTTTTGTTCTCATATCAGAGTCATTAACTGTTACATTATGTGTTTATATGTGTATATAGAATGCTGTATATAAAGATGTAAATATTTTCTTACCTTTAGTGATTACCATAGCGAATAGCATAATAAAAAAGAAAAACTTGTTGTCTGCAATGATTTTAACAAGCGTCAAATTTAACATTTCAACCTCCAACTTATCCCACATAATACATACACCGATCAGCCACAACATTATGACCACTGACAGGTGAAGTGAATAACATTGATCATATGTGTCCAATGGGGTCTGACACCAGGACGTTGGCAGTGGATCCTTTGGGTACTCTGGGTTGTGTGGCTGAAAAAATATCTAGGGGAAACACTGATGTTTATTTGGGTGTCTAAGTCTCATCAACACGGATGTTAAAATCCAAGGTTTTCCAGCAGAACACCATAGTACCATAGTACATAGTATATATACAGCTGACGTTATAAAATGTGCAATTTGTGTATTTGATTTCGAAATTACAAAGTTACATACAATTAACGAACAATGTATATTTTATGTGAAAGGATTATAAGACTACTCTTATTGTTATACAACATCATATTTACACTATATGTTCTATATAGTGGCCCTAAAACGTATTCAGACACCAATGCCGCACTTAAAAGTGTAAGAAGTTTATACACTTTACACTGCCTGAGGTCCTTTCCTTCAATAAAATTAGTTCACCTACACCAGTGTAAGAAAAACAGTGTCAGATGGTGACATTCCTACCTCTACCTGGTTGGAACTTTTCCCCTGTCTTTCTGTAGACAATGTTTCTACCATCAGATCCATGTAAATTGAATTTGGACTCATTCAAAAATAATGCACGTCTCCAAAAGCCGCTGCCTTTCTGTGCATGTTTGCTTGCAAATTTAATCCAAGCTGTCCTATTCTTTGAGCTTTGAGTGTCGCTCTCCCTCTGTACCCACACTCCTTAATCCTATTGTAAATGGTCTGTGGACTGAGTTGTACCCGGTAATTCTCATTGATCTCTGAAGCTATCCCCGCCGCTGTTTCACGCCTGTTTTTCCCTGATTTTGCTCACAATTATGCAGTCCAATCTGCTGCTGGGCTTTCTAGGTCTGCCTGCGCACCACCTGTTCTCAGTCACAAGTAACCTCCATTTTTTAACTTTTTCACAAAATACCCCAGTGTAGACGATACAGTTTTTCACTGATCTGATGAACTATACAAACAAACAATACTTACTTTATCTCTGAGATTTTTGCAGCTGCTTTTAATTAACCTATTTCAAGGTAATTTACAGTAAAGTGTCTGTTTAAACTCAAAGACCACACAAAGCTCCTAGCAGAGTAAGCACAATTTAAGTTTATCACATCAACAGTGAGTTGAAAGATTGACCATAAGAACCTGTCCATGTGCTTTTTGTTTCCATTTACTATATAGGGGTATGTGCATGCACAACCTGATTTATTTATTTTAGCAGAAAATATTTGTTTAGAGCTGTACCAAATGTCTTTTTCTAATTTATAAATCAGGTTATTTATAAAATAACCTGATGAATGTTTGCTGATAGTTAAACTTAGTGAATCTTTTACTTCGTAAAATATGAAGACAACTCTATTATAGGTGCTGCAATCATAATTTCCTTTGAAGGGACAGCTGTGTTAGGAGTAAAAAGCATTTTAAAAGCAATAGAGTAGGAGTAGTTAAAGGTAAAATCATCCATTAGGCAACTGAAAGGAATCTGTGCGTGTTAAATCTTTGCTACTGTAATTGCATTAGATTAGCAAAACTGTGTAAAGAGCATTTCAATTGCCATGGCAATTAATGTTTTAACTACTTCATACTTTTGGGCAGTTTACATGTATTTATATCAATGCATTATGAGTGGAGTAAAAAGTAGGCTCTTGTATTTTGTTTTGAAATAGTGGAGTCATGTATGTGTGTATGTATTTATGTTTTCTTTTGTTTTTGTATTTTGTATAAATGTCATTTGCAATATACCAAAAATAATGAATATGCTTTTGACCCATTGAGGTGGACGGTATAAAATGGGGGAAAATGTGTGCAGCCTGTATATTATATTCAAATGTCACCAAAAATGTCCAGAATGTCTTGCACACCTCAATAAATACTTGATCACAAAAAAAGGGAGGTCTGCATTGATCCATCAGTTAAGTTTGGCACTTGCATGGGGTTGTTGGACTCACATGATACGGGTAAAACAAAAGAACAGTCAGAATCAATAAAGCAGAAGCTGAAGTATGTGGACTTTCCTGGTAAGTTTCAAGGTCCAGAGGTGCATACAGCTTTCATTGTTCAAATCTTAAATGCCAACTTCTCCTTGCAAAACCCCTTAGTGTGTACCACTGGTCACCACAGCTTCATGACCTTAGGAGGGTTATTTCCCTTCCTGAGTGTAAAGGGTGTTGGTTAAATAGGACTACCCCTCATGATGAACTGGAATAAACAGTTGAATTCCCCTTTAATATACAAACCATTACAGTTAATACTGGCCTGCGAGTCCCCCATAACTCCTCCTCAGTAAGATTAGTAGGTGACAAGTTTAATGAATTAATGCTATAGAAGTGTACCTTCCACCACACCACCTACTGGGAACACTGGGCTGTTTCCGTGGACGCTCCTGACCCCTGCCGGTCACAGGCGGACATTGCAGCCGGTGACTCTCGTTTGGCTCATTAAAACGTCCTCACTGAGCAGTGACAGTCACTTTTAATTGGAATTTCTAAACCTATTTTTTTAGGTAAACAATTTATTACAGGAAATACACTCACTTCCGTGTATTCCTGTATTTGTTGTAACCAAGGTAGGTAAGGAGCGGAGAAAGGGGAGAGAGGAAGTCTGAGCCACTCCATTATATCAGAGGGGGTTCAACTTTACATCGTCACATTTCAAGGCTAACTCTCGCCCACAAATTCACTTAAATCCTCAGATACAATCTACACAGGTTCTCATTCATTACTGCTTTGTATTAATAGACGAATTGCGTTTATTTCGTAAAACTATGTTTTAAAAATCCCCCCGTCGGTCGATACAGTTGGTAGCATCTGTTGCCGCTGTGTGTTGCTCTCCTTCCTGAAAGACACTTGCGTTGGAGCCGCTGATATCGCCGTGAAGAAGCTGGTGAGTTGAGGCTTTTTTCCTCCGTTTTTATCCACGCCTGCTTTAAAGTATTGTCACATTAAGTTACCTTTACGTCTCACACGCCACTCCTGAATACACCTTTTTAATATGTGGCTTGTTTAATTAGTGTTATGCCTCTTTTGTGTGCCTGCCTCCTCTCATCTTCCCTCTGTTGGTCGGCGGTGTCGTGGTCCTCGTCGGTTATGTTTACAAATCCAGCTAGCAGGCAAGGTGGATAAAGCCGGTTAAATAGTGTGTATGCTAAGCTAGATGTGTTAGCCTGGTAGTTTGTGGCTAAGAATGAAAAAGCTCTGTTGAAACCTTCTTCATGAGGGAAATTGAAAGGGAAGCTTTTTAACACCGGGGAGGAGGTTAGACAGCAGCGGGGTTAATACTGCTGCAGGTGTTTGCCTGTTGGTTTCTTGGGTGGTTGGTGCAGACAGTTAGCAGTAGAAACTAAAATACCCCCGTCAAAGAGCGATGAAAGGGATGTAGCAAAGTGTAATTTGATTAAAGCTTCAATACTGTGTATATTGTTAAGGTGTTTCCTCAGGTAAGGAGGAAGCTTTTAAAGTGAAAGCAAGTTGCAGCTGTTCTCTTATGACAGCTGAATTAAATGACTTTATAATGGAATTAAATGCAATTGCTAATTTACTAAAGGGGATATTTTGGAAGTCCTGTTCACTATCATCATTACTTGTTTTTTTTTAAGGTGATTTGATTGTCAATCTTTAAGTAAAAGTGATTTAAATAAAATAGTCTTAATCACTGCTGGTTACTTTCTCTGTTAGGAGATCAGTTGTTTGGTCTTGTTCAAATTGCAAGATTTGTTTGTCATGAGAGACTGAAAAAAAGCAAATATCTAATTTTGTGAACCAGGAAATTGTGATGTCTTGTGCATTTCTGCTCAAGATCAAATAATTTCCTATTCTGCTCAACTAATTGTTGCAGCTGTACTTTCACAGTGTGAAATGAGATCCAGCTATGACAGCTCACTGGACGCTCTTATGAGTAAGATTAAATATTAAATAGGTTCTCATTGCCCATTTGGTTAATGTGTGACCAAAAGAAAAAAAATGCTTCTATGAATGATTCCGTAGTCATAAATGAATCAGAGAATGCATTTCTCTGTTTAAGATGTGAGGCATGTTATTGTTGCTTATTGTTCTGTGTTTATTGTTTCTCAACAGAGACAGTATCGTGAAATCCCAAGATTCCTGAAGGTCTTCTGGATCAACTCCCACATGCAGTGAACCCCTCTCTTACAGATTAAACCACATATACACAGCTCCAGAACATTGCCCTCTTAGATGCCGCTCAGTCTCTGTTTTTGCAAATGGCTTGCTGTCTGAAGGACGAGCTCCTCTGTTCCATCTGCCTCAGCATCTACCAGGACCCCGTTAGCTTCGGCTGCGAGCACTACTTCTGCAGAAAGTGCATCACCGAGCACTGGAGCAGACAGGAGCCTCACGGAACGCGGGACTGTCCCGAGTGCCGGAGGACCTTCACCGATCCACTCCTTTCTCCGAGTCTCAAGTTGTCCAACATTGTGGAGCGCTATTCAGCCTTCCCACTGGACGCCATCCTAAACGCTCAGAGGAGCTCCTACCCCTGCAAGGACCACGAGAAGGTCAAACTCTTCTGCCTCACTGACAAAAGTCTGGTCTGCTTCTTCTGTGACGAGCCGGCGCTACACGAGCAGCACCAAGTGACCACCATTGACGAAGCTTACGAGGAGATACAGGTCAGTTATAGCATATACACTCTGACAGCTCATTAGTAAGAATGAGGCAGACATTTTCTTAAAACCCATCAGCACTCTGCATCACGTTCAGGAAGTTGCACTCAGTCACTCCATGGGAGCTGCACAGACAGTTCAGCAGTAAGTCCTCTGCTGCCACAGAGCAGTTTGGGGATTTTGTGCTTTGCTCATGAGTACTCCAGTTACAATAGGTGCTGAGGAATGAGACATATCCGATTTACTTTTCCCAGATTCAATTCAATTTTATTTATATAGCACAAATTTACAACATATGTCATCTCACAGCGCTTTACATGATAAGGTACAGACCCTACGAATTATACACAGAACAGGAAACAGAAAACCCAACAATCCATAGTTGCTTTTGGATTCCCTATGAGCAAGCAGTCAGTGACGGTGGGAAGGAACCAAAAAAAAAACCCTAGGATAGGGAGGGGAAAAAAACCTCAGACAGAACCAGGCTCAGGGAAGGCGGCCATCTGTCTCGACCGGTTAGGTTGGAAGTGGGAATGATGAGGGAGGGGACAGCAGGAGAGGTTGGGGTAGGGATGGCAGGACAGCAGGTGGTGAGGCCAGCGGCTGCAGATCAGGGACGTGGAGCTCCAGATTCAGAGACATCCGCAGAGAGAACAAGCACGGGACACAGAACCATATCACTAACTCTGGGGAAACATAGAGTTAGTGATATGTAATGGTGATATATAACAGTATATAGATAGGAGAGGAGCCCAGTGCATCACTGGGTGATGCTCATCAGGTGATCCTGAGCAGCCTTAACTATAAGCTTTATCAAATAGGAAAGTTTCAAGCCTAATCTTAAAAGTAGAGAGGTTGTCTGCCTCCCGAACCCAAACTGGGAGCTGATTCCACAACAGAGGAGCCTGATAACTGAAGGCTCTGCCTCCCATTCTACTTCTGGAAACTCTAGGAACCACAAGTAAACCTGCAGTCTCAGAGCGAAGGGCTCTGTTAGGATGATATGATACAATAAGGTTTTTTAATAAGATTTATTTTTGGCCTTTTCATGCTTTTATTAGAGAGGACAGGACAGTGGATAGAGTTAGAAACGGGAGAGAGTGGGGAAGGACATCCGGTAAGTGGCCGATTTCGTACTCGAACCCGGCACAGCCGCTACGCCTCTGCATGTGGGTCGCGCAACATAACCGCTAGGCTATCGGGGCACCCTAGAAGCAGGATTTTAAATTCTATCCTGGATTTTACAGGGAGCCAATGAAGAGAAGCTAATACGGGAGAAATATGATCTCTTTCACTGGTTCCTGTCAGAACTCTGGTTGCAGGATTTTGGATCAGCTGGAGGTTTTTAAGAGAGTTATTGGGACATCCTGATAATAAGGAATTACAGTAGTCCAGCCTAGAAGTTACAAATGCATGGACTAGTTTCTCAGCATCACTCTGAGACAAGATGTTCCTGATATTTACAATATTACGTAGATTAAAGAATGTTGTCCTACACATAGCTCTTTCATACACCCAAATGGTGCAGCTCGGACACATCCTCAGTGATGAACCCAGGGTCATAGGGTGTTTCGGGTCTTGGATCATCAG
>OMNN01082487.1:0-16703 GCA_900302755.1 Chromis chromis | reverse complement strand
GATAGCGTGTAGCTCGCTACAGCGAATATTGTGAGAAAACTAAGTATCTCTTCATCCATATTTAAAAACAATAGCTCAATGCAGAGTGTGACGTGATTCGCGTCACCAAGAGGCCCACTAGAGCGCACTAGATTTAGAGACGTTGGACAAGGTCTAGAAAATCCACACTTTTTTTCTGGTCCACAAAAAATTTGCATTTGGTTCACTTCGGTTCACTTCAGTATGTGTGAACACAGCCTTAGACACCCAAAGAAACACTGTCCCAGAAAATGCACCCCACCACGAGGCAAAAACATCAAGATGTTGATTTGACCTCCAAACTTCCTAGAGCCCATTCTGATCAAGCATCAACAGGATGCAGTGGAACAAGTTGGATTGACAGAGGCCCCACTGCACAAGCCAGAGTACCCAAAGGATCCACTGCCCTGGTCCTGGTGCCAGACCCCATAGGACACCCTGAGAGGTCCTCTTGTCCATGTCCAATGGTTCAGAGCATTTTGGACCACATAAGGGAGACCAACACAATATTAGGCAGGTACTCATAATGTTATGTCTGATTGGTGTATACATAGACAACAGAAAATGCAATATAATGTTTGATATAATCTTTTTAAGTCAAGCTGCAGTTCAATATTCACTGTGCAACAGATTTAAAACATGCGATGAAGCATTGCCACTTGAGGTGCCATCAAAAATGTGTCTGGCATGGCAGCTAAATAGAGTACATTTTTTTAACTAACAAATATCACTGTTATTTGTGTTACGCGTTTTCTGATGCAAAAGAGATAATGCCCTCATTTGCTTTACTTTCCAGAGCAGAAACATGAACACTGAAAAAACCCAACTTCAGAACTATTGTTTTGTTTTGTTGACAATTTAGAGTCAAAGTTTATAAGGTGGGGATTTTTAATGTCTCTTTTCATTGCTCCATAAATCATAAAACAGTGTCAAGAGCCAGAAAAAGTCAATTTTCACCATGTTTTTAGGTATTAAATGTTGTATAAACCAACCTGTGAAGGATATATGAACACACTCCTCTTTACAAACCTTCAGAATATTGACAGGAATAAAAGTGGAAAGTTTGGTCAATCGAAGTGCCACTGAAGTGGAGATGTCTGGCTCCGAGTATGAGGAAAAACTCATTTTCAGAAAACAGCCTTTAAATATATATATTATAATTGAAATCTACAGATGCAAAGAGACAAAGTGTAGTAAAATAAAGGGGTGTATATCGAAGGTTTTCTTCCTACTAGTCTGAAAGAAAACATGTTATGGAAGCAAAATATACCAACATCTCAAAATTGACCAGTTTGTGGGAAAAATTATGTTTTTTGCCTGCAGTCTGATCTTAAATCTTAAAAGGACTTTGGCAGCTGCACTTTGGACCAGTCAGAAAGCTTGTATGAAATTGTCATGAATACGCCAAAGAAAAGAAACACTGCAGTAGTCAGTTCTTGAGGTAAGAGCGTGTCTTTTGGTGTTTGAATGTGATAAAATTAGGTGTATCTCAGCTAAGTTACATGTGCTAGTGTCTTGTATGAGGCTCAAAAATGAGGAATGAAATAGGAGTGCCGTATGCTTGACTGAATGGCTCTAGTGATTTTTCAAACTCTTCTGACGGCATGTTTTTGTGTGCCGAGAATCCCAGTGAAAATTGGTGCAATCTGATGCAGCAGAAATGTTCAGATCTTACATTCAGGGTATCTCACATAAGACTGATAAAGTACTCTACCTTTACCAGACCTTCTTCGCACAGAAAATACCAAATGTGCTAAGACTGATGCAACCATGCAGTCCCTATGGAAACAAACTATTAAAGCAACATATTTCTTTTCTGTGTGTTGACTACAAATGATGACAAGTTCCATCTGTCCATCCATTTTCTTCCACTTATCTAAGGTCATGGTGGCGGCGTTCGAGTTATTCCAGACGTCCCTTTCCACAGCAACGCTTTACATTTCCTCCTGGGAGATCCAAAGGCATTTCTAGGCCAGATGAGATATGTGAGCCCTCCAGCGAGTCTACACTGGGGTCTCCTCCCAGTTGGATGGGCCCAGAAAACCTCCAGATACCCAAACCACCTCAACTGGCTCCTTTTGACGTGAATGAATACTATCTCTAAGGATAAGCCCTGCCACCCAACAGAAGAAACTCATTTTGACCGCCTGTGTCCACTGTCAGGGGATGATCAGGTAAAGTCCCAAATGCAGACACTCTAGGTGGGCGGGTCAAGGCAACAAACCTTTAATCAAAGCTCTCTAAACAAAAGATTGACTGGTAAAGAAACAAAAGCTGGCTGGTGGTACAGAAAAATCCAAACTAAAAGTCCTTACGATGTCTCAAAAAACTAATCGAGATATGCAGGGGTGGAGAATTCTGGTCCTTCTTCAAACACACATGATTCAAATGATCATCTCATCTTCAAGCTCTGCAGAAGCCTGATAACAATCCTGATCATTTGAATCAGGTGTCAGAGGGAGGAACGGGAGGAAGTATAAACCCAAGCAACACACAAGAGAAAATGATTTTAAAGTAAAAACAAGATGTAAACAAAATGAAACTCAAAGATCAAGACATTCACAACCTTATTCTTTTGGTCACCACCCAGAACTTGTGTCCTTAGGTGTTGATTGGAACGTAGATCGACTGGTGAATCTAGAACTTTGCCCTTTGGCCCAGCACCCTCTAAATCAGGGGTGTCAAACTGCGGTCCTCGAAGGCCGCAATCCAGCATGTTTTAGATGGTTCCCTCTTCCAACACACCTGATTCAAATGATCAGCTCATCATCAAACTCTGCAGAAGCCTGATAATGATCCTGGATGCAGGATAGTGGCCCTCGAGGACCGCAGTTTGACACCCCTGCTCTAAATAGTCCGGTAAGATCGTCCACACTATAAAACCATCAAATTGCCCAGCCCTACTTTAAACTTGAATTCATTTAAAGTGGAAATGACCAAAACACACATACTAGCCTTGTTACAACAAACAACTTGTTCCATTCCCTCTTCACCATGACACTCGAGTGCAGAGCTTGAATTACTGTGAATGCTACACCTATTTGTTTCTCCATCTTGGGCTCCATTTTCCCCGTCAAGTATCGAGAGGCTGCCAACTTCAAAACTGTTTAAAACCCTTCACTTAGCTGGCATGGTTTCTGGTGTGAGACTCAATGACACATGGTGTGAAATAGTGTGGTGCGAGACTCAATGTGACATGTTACAGTGCCAGAGAAGAATGTCTTACCCTTTCTTTTTGACATGCTGTCTAAAGGTCGCTACTCTGCACTGGCACTTGATGTTGGCATTAATGTCCCGCAGAATCACCCACTATGAAGTTAATTTCTTGGACGACGGTGGCTGTTTTTTATCAGCAAGCGGCGATGAGTAGAGGCGCACTGCAGATATTTATTTGTCCTGTTTGAGTAAAGCATTCTCTATGGTAGTAAAAGGCAGACAGACAAAAAAGGAAGAGGAGGAGGAGGAGTGGTTTGACTGTACTGTTCAAGGAAAGAGAGCATGTGCAATTAGATGATCGCCTTTTTCAACCCTGATCCTAATGACAGACTGTGAGAAACAAAAGATAACTGTAAAGGGCCCTGAATCAGCCGGGGAAGTGGCACAGGAGAGGAAAAAGACAGCACTGGATAAAATCTGAGAGGCTTGTTGAGAAGAGGGAGCTGAAGACAACATTTCTGAGGCTTCCACACTGGCACTTTTAAAGCAGAGGAGGATGGAGACTTAGTGCACAGTGGCAGAGAAATGGGAAAATATAAGGGCAGAGAGCGGGAGAGAAATTAGAAGAGGTTATTGTGAGATTATGTGTAATCAAGTTAACATTTGGTCTCAATGAAAATAAATAGATAATGGGTGTAGAAATGGATTGAGCTAGGCATCCCTGCTTTCAATAAAACCTTTACAATGCTGCAAGGACAGGCCAGGCCAGTCAGTTCCAGTGGCATTCATGCAAATGAAAACTGCTGCAGCTTATTAAATTTCAAGGCCTTGTTTTGCCCTACATTCTCAAATGTCGCAGTCAATCTGCAGCCTGAGAGAAATTTCAAACTTGTATCAGAAAAGAATTTGAACTCTCGGGCAGTCTGTGGTGAAATATGTTCCTGTATGTAGCCGAGGACTCACTAGTAAATACTGTGGGGACATGGAGACACCACTGTGGGTTTATCATCATCTATAAATCAATATTTTGTGTCGCCATGGACAAAAAAGACACATTTTGCCTGTAGAGAAATTACACATTCAATGGGAATGCTACTATATGAATACGGTGTTGACAGGCAGCATGTAAAGTGGAATAGATCCACTTAAGTGCTGTGTTTTACGCCGGATAATGAATCAAGCGACGTGGCGCCACTTTCCCGCCACCTGTCAGCAATTTATTGCCAAAGCAAACCAATGGTTTCCTGTCATCTCCTCTATTACCTTGTCTGCCAGTGGAGTCCCTGCATTGTTAAAATATATTCTAATCTTCCTGCAATGTGGCTCGCTTAATGTCGAGGTGAAGATTCCCAAGTGAGGATGAAAGCGACGCCGTCGACGCGGAGCACTGACCCCGCTCCAATTTCGTCCTCATCTCTTTTCTACACGGCTGCATTCAACCAAAGAGAGGAAGAGGAGGAAAAGGAGAAGAAGGAGGAAAAGAAGAAGAGGGGAGTCATCCTCAGAATGGAAATGGCCACTTTGAAAGAGGCCCTAGAAAATGGGCCGCCCCCCAGTGTAGTTTCATTGGAGACAGGGGCATCAAAAGAGCTCTGCGCTGCTACAGCAAAGGATACTAATGATCCCATGACGCCTGGAAAGGGGTGCTGGAGCGTTAACCTCGCTCTAGACGACCCATCCTATGTAGGTCAAAATGAATAGGTTCTGCCTCAACACCCTTCTACCTGAAAATGACAGATTCTGTCCTCCTTTTTCCCTGCTATATCTCAAAATGACAAAGGAGGTCCTTTTGTGACACATCTCTGGGTTTTACTGCAGCTGATGCCACATTGCAAAAGCTTTTCCATATCAAATGAGCAGACACATCTTAAAATCAGCCAAGGTAACTGTGCTTGTTGCAGTACATTCTAGTTTGTATGGAAGATTTTGTTGAACTGTGGTGACATTGCAGTGAAGTAAAATGCTTTAATCGTTTAAGTAGATTTAATATTTACAACCCAGGTAGTAATTGTATACTAAAACTAAACTGAGGTTTGTAAACTAAACCTGTCTCCGAAAAGAATATGTTCATGTACAAGTAATTTACAGGAGCAAATACTTAACCATTACTGAGTTGCTTGATTATCAGGTGAGCAGCACAAATTAGACAGTTGTCTTGTTGCAATTACTTTCATTTAGCAAATGCTGCTACAAGGACGAGATTGATCTCCGCTATCATTACAGTAAATGTCAACATTTTCAAGAAACCTCAAAAGAGACCTTGGTTATCGTTACTTTATCTAGTTTTGTGTTTCTGCTGCTAACATTTTTCCGTGGTAAGGGGCACTTTGAACAACTGTGCTATGAAGGATGCAGGATCTCGCTGTACTAACATATTAACATGGAGCTTCTATTCTCTTCTGTGACAACAAACGCAACACATAGACTTTCAGTAGTTATTAGTAAAGTAACCGTTTATTGTCTAGAAACTCTACCACCCATCAAAGAATCAAATTTGAGAATAGTATTGGTAAGTAGTATCAGAATCTGAATCAAAATACAAACAATACCTAAACCTAAAACCGCCAACAGAGCCAGGCTCAGGTAAGGCAGCCATTTGCCTCCATTTGTTGGGTTGAGGGGAGAGCAAAGAGAGAAAAGATGAGCGTTGAAAAACAACAATCAATAAACATAGAGCAGGTTGGCGAGCAAAGTAACTGCAGATCTGAAACAAGCAGCTCTGGAGACAGAAATACCTGCAGGGAGTTATAGGGAGACGGAAGACAGAGAGGAAAAAGCACAAATTACGTTAATTAAATGCAGTGGTGGTATATAAATGTATAGAGAGTGAAAGGGAGTAGAGGTGCTCAGTGCATCTTGGGAGGTCCCCTAGCAGCTTAGACCTATAGCAGCATAACTAAGGGATGGTTCAGGGTCACCTGAGCTGCCCTAACTATAAGGTTTATCATGAAGCAAAGTTTGAAGCCTAATTTTAAAAGTATTGAGGGTATGTCTGCCTCCTGAACCCAACCTGGGAGCTGATTCCACAGCAGAGGAGCCTGATAGCTGAAGAAACTCCAGGAACCACGAGTAAGGCTGCACTCTGAGAGCAAAGTGTCCTGTTGGAATACTATTGTACTATAATGTCTTTAAGATACAGTGGAGCTTGGTCGTTAAGGGCTTTGTATGTGAGGAGAAGGGTTTAGGGAGAGGAGCTAATGTGGGAGAAATGTGATATCCCTTGCTGGTTCCTGTCACAACTCTGGCTGCAGCGTTTTGAATCAGTTGGGTGTTATTGGGTCCAGTCTAGAAGTAACATACAGGAATAGTTTTTCATCATCACTTTGAGACAGAATGTGCTGAATTTTGACAAGTGAAAGAAGGCTGTCATAGAAATTGCCTTCATGTTTGAGTTGAAGGATATGTCGCGGCAAAAAATAACTCGTATTGGGGGCCACCAAAAGTAATTTTATGGTTGGATGGGGTGTTTCTGAGGTGTTCTTTATGTCCTTAAGATGTGCCTGAAAGTAAGTAGCTCCTTAAGTAGCTCATTTGTTTCACCTAGCTTCTTAGATATAGCTGGGTGTCATCTGCGTAACGGTGGGTGTCATCTGCGTAACGGTGGACGTGTACACATTGTTTTGCCTAATGGAAGCATATACTAGGTGAAAAGCATATTTTCAAGAAATCTGAATAACCCAGTATAACTAACTTATCAGATAGATTGCAGTTGGTTCATGTCGACATGCATGAACCAACTGGAATATAACCCAATCATATATAAAGCAGCCTAGTGTGGTTCCTTTAATCCAGATGAGGGTCCACTCAGAGTAATTTTGAGGTGTTTAGGTTTAAATACAACAGCTTTGAAAGGTCATCCAGGCCTTTATGTCCTTAAGATGTGCCTGAAATTTGAGTACCTGATTTGTTTCACCTAGCTTCTTAGATAAATATAGCTGGGTGTCATCTGCGTAACAGTGGACGTCTATGCAATGTTTTGTCTAATGGAAGCATATACTAGGTGAAAAGCATATTTCCAAGAACTCTGAACTTTGGTGTGCATTGGAGAGTAGCCTAGTGTGTGTACAGATACAGAATATATTGTGATATTAGTTGTATATGTACTAGCTCAGCAAATTAACCACACATAAATATTTTTAGAAACCATGGTTGCTGCAAATTGAGTTTAACACAGGCACATATATTCATAAAAACCAAGATCTGAACCAAAAATGAATTAGATGGTTGCCAGTAGCTATAAAAGGTTTTTTAAAAGATTGCAGATTGGACCTTTATTATGAGACAAAGCGACTCGCTCGGATGAATCTTTTTGTTTAGTCTAAAACGTTCTGTTTCTTACATTTTTAAAGACTCGTGTGCTCTGATAATTCAATGTGAACGGCATCACATATTGGAAGCACGGGTGCGCTATTGATTCAGTCACACATGTTCCTCTGCAGCAGCCGAATAAAAGACATTTGTGAGAATTAATGAGCTGATTGGATTATGATGCAGTGTAAATTCCCTCATTCACTTCACTTATGAGGTAATAATGACAGAATTTATTCATACAGACGTGTTGCCAGATTAATTTTCCACCAATTTTGAACAATTATGATTATTGGGGGGAGGATTTTATTCGAGATAAATGAGGTGAAGAAAAGTTTTGTTTGGCCTCAGTGCTGATGAGTGCACTGAAAGAGCGTCCTTATTAAGCACCACTTCTAATTCTAAGAGCTCTCTCATTCATCATTCATAAACATTTGTTTTGTGTAGCTATTTATTGTTTTTCGTTTTCTGGATTCGCTTTTTCATGCCCACGGCTTCATTTCACACAGGAAAATATGTCCATTGTATGATGTTTTCCCCTCACACTAGAGTCTTTATGGATGTTTAAAATACATGCAGGAGATATGTGTTCGCGCTGATGCCCCTGGATGTGCGACGCAGTCAGAAAGAATCCGACGCCTCATCGTTCTTTATGCTGTGTACACATTTACATAATACACACATGGCCACGTGTGCAGCCCTATGCGACAGCCACACAGTCTAATTTGTCAAAGAAAGCATGCCATCCATGCTGATATTTGCCATTAAGCACGGCCTCTGCCTCTCCTTTATTGGTTGCCATGCCAAAAATTGTGTTAACCAGGAAGCTAATTAGCAATGTGTCTTGTTTTCCTCTTGCTGTTACTCTCATGTATTTATGCATTCGTACGCTGCCTGTCAAAAGTTTCCGAGCTCCCTCTATTTGTGCATTTTGGAATAAAAGCACTGTAGTTGTAAATAACATAATAATATAAGGAATAATTACAAGTGAAGTGTTTTTTTTGTTGTAAATGAACTAGGCCTAAATGTCTAATGAACTCAAAATGTCAAACTCGGTTTTATCAGGTCTGCAGTACCTTTTTCCGCCCTTCAGCAGTCCAGTGTTTATGTTTCTTAGCCCAAGCGAGCCTCTTAACCCTGTTCTGATGGCTTAATAACGGTTTCTGAGCCACTACATGACCCAACAGCCCTGCTTCTTAAGTCTTCGCCACACAGTTGAGTTTTCTTGTGTTGACTCTCATTCAGCTGTGCCTTGATGTCGGCTGCAGCCAGCCTTGTGTTATGCCAGCCAGAGCAACTTATGAACTTGTTTGATTTTGTTGTCGATCTAGGTCTGCCAGTCCTTTTTTTTCTCCTATTTTTGATCACAGTCCTTCTCCGTTTTTCTTGACGCCTTTGATGGCAAAAAAGCCACATCGCTCAAAGATACTACTGAGATTTTTGGGCTATTTCTCTTCGAGACGGTCTTTCATTCCTCAGACTAATAACAGCTTGCCTTTTCCTGTCGTGAGCTGTCATTTTTGCTGCCATGATGACTGCTGAGAGCCTCAGAGTGTTCCACCAGCGACGTCAATCGCTGTATTTAAGAACCTATTAATTGGCAACCTCTCAGATCCTAATGGATCTCTAAAAGTACCATTTCTCAATTCACTTTTTGCGGTTTACAACAAGCACACCTCTTGAGATTTAACCAGAAGTGGACAAATATGGAGTATTTAAAAAAAACTTGAACAAGGATAACAGGGATAACTTTGAATATCTAGTGTACACAAACCTTTTTGTACTGCATCCTGGGTATCTTTTCCTCTGTTGTGTACAGCCCAGTAGCTATATCGGTGATTGTATCTCTATGCTGTATGCAGGCATTCCTATACACTGAGCATACTGCGTCCAGAAGCACTTCTATGCCTGCACTCCATCTCCTTTTTCTCATGCAGCTACAAGACGTTTCCTATCAGTGCAGATTATTCCCAGCCAGGCCTATAGCTTTCATGTAAATGTCAGTGGCAAAGGCGTGTCAGAGAGATAAAAGCCCAGATAGTAGACCGGCGTCAAGGCACATTCAACAATGCGAGGGTAGAGGTAGAGAGCATGGGATTGTATACGTGTCAGTGCGAGGTATTGACGGATGCTGCACACCGAGCGCTGCAGCCTCTCCGTGTACGATTGCCATGCCTTTTTAACCCCCCGATCTGAAGTTTATCTCTCCCGGTTTCGGCTGTCTTCAGTTTGAGAAGAACTGGGGAGTTTTGATAACTCCCGCGGTGAACGACACCGGCAGGAGGCAAAAAAAAATTCATGATGCAAAGTAATTTCCAGACACCTTAAGACGGGCTCAGACTGCAGGAGTTTTACCGATTTACCCCAGTTTCACCCCTGACAATCGGAGGAGAAATCTGGTCCAGTGTCTTAGTCTGAACCGATGTTCGGCTCAGATTATTTGGTAATGAGAGGTGTTTACAGATCCAGTCTGAAACCTTTCAAACGGTTTGCAGTAAGAAAAAATAAACTAGACAAAAGACTAAACCTGTCTGGATGAGAAAATGGTGAACTGGAGGTGAGATTTTAACTGTCTGCAAAGTATTCAGCGAGTTGTTGCACCACAGTCCAGTGTTCATTTTGGTACCTGGTTTTAATTTTCTTTGAATCTTTTGACAAATATGTGCTTTAGCTGTTAAGTTGTCATTTGATTTGTATTAGTTTTAGCTAATCAATACAAAGCTAAGAACATTTTATTCTAGTTTTCATCAAAGGCTCATGTTTGTGTTTTTAATTTGAATATGGAATCACTTTTACGGCGGCGCCATGTTTGTTTCAGGTGTTATTCTGGTCTGTGGCGAGGTTAGTGGAAAAGGATCAGTGATAGAACAGACAGACTCTCCTCAGTAAACCCAGTCATCATTTACAAACCCTTAACCGCTCTCACACCTAGCGTTAGCATTACCACAGCTACATGCTCTCTTCACTGGAGAGCAGCAGCTCATTCAGTCTATGATTCACTCGCTTGTTCACCAAAGTCCTGTTCACTGTGTGGGTTTAGCTTGAGAAGAGATGCTAAATGGTAAAACGTTTCTTTAGAGAACATCTAGAGGAGGCTTTAGATGGAGTGCCATTATTAATCAAGGAACTGACTCCAACTCTGGATCCTTTCTGACTGAAAGTAATGCTAACATTACATCTTCATCATCTGTGTCCAGGTAGCAGTGTTAAATAGGCTTACCTTGGTATAAATATCAGCTTTTGTCTGCATGTTGCGGCTTCTTATTGTACTTTGTAGTTGGGTTTAGTTTATGAATCTGTTTGCTTTTAAGAACTGCCAGACAACGTTACTGCCTGACACGTTACTTTACTGAACACAAGGAACTTCCTAATTAGCAGCAGTACAACAGATCAAACTGATAAATGTAATGAACGAGAGATATTTTGAGAAACAGAGGAAACTTTGCTGCAGTGTGTGATTCCACAGATGAAAAACCAATTACTTCTTTTAGCTCCTGTCTTGACATATTCCTTTCTATTTAGTCTAAGTTTAGTTTTTGTCTTGAAAAATTGGTTCTTAATGAATATTTTCTGCCATAGCTTTGATTGAGGAAATTAACTTTGTCTCCATTTTGTTTACATCTGTTTCCCCATAGTGAGGTGGCGCACTACTCCTATTGACTCCCTCTAGCACAGTATAGTTAATACTAATAGTGTGTAATGCAACGTTATTTTCAAATCTTGTATCATGTGCATTACTGAGATTAAAGTTTCTCATACAACCCGATATTTAAACTCCTAAAATATGAGCCTGGCATCCTTGGAGCTGTTTTAGTGGCTCATAAAGAAAGAGCGACATTATCTAGGCCACTGCCCTGCACCGTCACAACAAAGAAAACAACATTAAACAAACTTGCTTTGCGAAGTGGAAATGCTTGATTTGTGTTTTCCCCTCCAACACCCTCCTCCCACTCAATCAAATTAAAGCCACGCGCCGCCTCAGTGGCATCGGCACAGCGGCCGGCGAGCTTCCCCACAAGTCTTCGTGTATCGGTTGACCCAGACAATCCTTTAACCAATGATGCACATGATGCGGTCCTCAGCAGGGGCCGCCACCCTGGCAAGATTCCCTTTCGCTCTGAACTCCCGGATGAGGTCGCGACCTCGCTCTCTAAGGGGGTCACGGCCACAGATGGGGCCTTCACGGCTCCGTTTGATTCCAGAGCTGAGTTACAGTCCCGGCGAGGCAGTCTGAATGAGCCTCTTTAAAGAAAAAAAAAAAAAAAAAAAGGGGGTCTGTGTTTATGTTAACTCACAATGATTGGTTTCACTGAGCGCCAAGGATAATTACCAAGGGTTTTCCTTTATTGAATGGTAATTACAAAAGACAAATAGACTTCAAGCAACTGACTTCCTGAGTAAAACAGCTTTCTCCCAGCGCAGCTGTGGGTGGTGATGCCGCCAAGAGTCAGCATGTTTGTTGGTGTTGCTCTCCACTCAGAGCGCTGAAATAAATTGACAAAAGGTGGCTGATTAAAAAATGAATGTATGAGGGAATAATTATACAGTTTGCCGCGTGTTTTGACCGCCTTTTCTTTATTTTTATTCGGCTCAAATTACTCACAGCTCAAGTGAGGGTAATAAATCAAACGGCACCGCTTGCCTGTTGCTGTACTCCTGCAGTCTTGACAGTATTTCCAGTGAGTGTACTCTTGCACAGTTGATTCCAAACTTTTTTTTTTTCCTCTTCACTGACCTTCAGATTAATATTATAATGACCTTTGACAACCTGCCATTTCCAAGGCCTGCCCATTCGCAACGTATACGTCCGGATATGGAGATAGCACATCATCACTGTAATTGACTTCTGTCCAGGTCTTGACTGAAGGTCACGCAGGCAGCCAGACAGATGAGTAATTAAAATCTCTTCTGCTCTTTAAGACACTCATTGAAGTCCACCCTTCATTTGGAACATCATTAGTCATGCTACAACTGACTCGAAGCTTTATATCACGAAACTTCTTGGCACACATTTGCATTCACACACAATGTATAATCATTAGCAATATCCTAAGTAATTGAAGGTGGCACTTGGGAAATGGTTACCTGACACTGACAAGTGGAGGATGGAGGGTGCTGTCAGGGAGGTGCCAGGCTTGTTACCTTCTTTGCTTCATCAGTCCCAATCTGTCAGAGGTGCGATGAGCAGGAGGTTAAAAATGTTCACCTCAACTTGGACTGAACTCCCGTTTCTTCACTTTGGAGAAGGATTAGAGCAAATTCGCAGCACACGTTTAAATATCTAATCATCTTCGGTTAAACAGTGCGCCGCGGAGTAATCTGTGCACATTCAGCTCCGAGTGTTTGCTGTAGGTAAGCCCACAGTCATCAAAGTTAGTTTAATGCTTTGCTTTGAAAGGCTTCTGTGGAGCGTTTTCTTTTTTCTTTACTCCGTGAGAGGACAAATATCTCCAATCAACACTTTAAAGTCACGGAAAAGTCAACACTAATTACCTCCGGGACGTGTGAGCTGTAATGACAATGAGAGGAGGACATTTTTTAAAGAGAAAGTTTACAGAAAAGCATTTCTAAATATTACATGAATGCATAGAAGAGAGCAAAAATGAATACAACTCTATAGAAGTGCAGTGTTTTTATGTTTTTCTTGTATGATAATGTTGACTTTCATACAGATTTCATACATGTATTCTATATCGTATACACATCAAGAATTTCCTTCGGGGTTAACAACGTCTTAGCTTATCTTAGCTTATGTAAAGCAGATGTGAACCTGATTGTAGATGCAGTACAGTTAAGCCCCAAGCTATTCATACCGATGGCTAATTTTCCAGCAATGACGTCAACAAGGGACAAACGGTGGTTGTGTTGGAGATGCTGATGATAAATTTGAATCATTTCTACAGTTTTTGAATATTGGCATGTCCATTATTATTTATACTTCTCAGTAATCAATGGAAAAGCCTTTACTTGCAACCAAAGCAATCAAACAGTTCTTAGAACTGCTAACAATCTTTCTGCATGTCTCCATCTATCCTGGTCTTCAGTTCCCTCAACAAGTTCTTGATGGATTCAAGTCTGGACTCCAACATGTTAAAAATCCTTTCTTTTAACTATTCTGGGCAAATCAACCGAAGGCAACTGGACTCAGTAATATGTCTGTGAAGACGTTTTGCCTCTCATCAGAGTGGCTTCATCAGTTCATGCGTGTCAAGACTAGATTGGGCTAGTCTTTGTTTAACCACTTTGGTTGCATGTTTCATATCATTGTCTTGTTGGGAGGTCCAATGCTGCCCAACCTCCAAGTTTTTCCTTATGTATGTCCTCCAGAATCTTAATCTATTCCTTGTTTCTCATGATGCCATTCAGTTTAACAAGGTTGTGTGGCCTATTGGCTGGAAAACACCATCAAAACATTACATTCCCACTGCTATGCTTGACCCTGGGGATGGTGTCCTTGTGGTTCGATGCATTTCTTTGTCCGTATGTCCAAACAACTCCATTTTCATCTTATGTAGCCACAGAATTGATTAGCAAAATCTTTTTTTCTTTGTCCAGGTGGGCTTTTCTGTGTTCATCTTGGAGAACCGGAGTCCTCTTTGGTCTGCATCCAAGGATTCCAGCCTGCAATGTCTGTCTTGACATGTTGCTACCGAAATTGCTGCGCTGCAACAGGTGGTGATCCTTGGATCCTCTTGGCATCATGTGCTGCCATTCGTGCCAGCACAAGGGTCACTTTTGGCTTTCTACCACATCCTTGGAGATTTTTCACAGCGTGGAACTCCTACCTTTTAATTATACTTTGCACTGCATCCACCGAGACTGTGAAAACACTTGGATATGGTTTTTTATAGCCTTTGATCTGGTCTTGGATCTTAATTTTAAGCTCACTGACCTCTTTGGTTTAGCCATGACTTACAATTGACTAGTAACTGACTAGAGAACTATGGCATCAGTAGAAATTACTGGGGACATTTGGAATGCTATAGAAGATGCAGGTTTACTAGTATTGTAAATCATTTTGGATGTGGCATTTTTAGCAAAAAGCGGGGGGGAGGAACATTCTTTCGTCACTTGTTTATGTCTTTTCCAGCCACAAGAAATCTACTGGTCGAATATAACACAGCTTAGTCTGAGAAAATTCACTTGTAGGAGGTTTTGGAATGATACAGATGTAGTTATTCTGCTCTCTTTAAGCAAATTGTTCCACAATCCAGGAGCTTTCATTGTGACTAATTGTTAGGCCTTTTTCTATTATCTTGTTCAGCCCTTGAATGTGCAAGAATTTGTAAACAGAAGCAGTATGCACCCAGTCATACACAAATGTGAGCTGAAATACCCACGAACATCCACCAACACACACAACAATCCAGTGAGAAACACTCCCACAACCAGCCGCTGTGTCCCTGTATTCTCGTTTCCAGCGTTAGCCGCCGCCACGCTTCGCCAACAGCGCCGCCAAGACAAACTTCTACCTTTATTGTACTTGGCAAATAAAGTGATTGTGGTTGCAGCTGGGAAACACACAACTGCCGCACGTACGGGCAAACCACACATACAGCTTCGGTCTAGTCGGCTGTGGTGAGTGAAGGGAGAATGGACACATCACAGCAGCCTGCGGTGCTGATGGAGCCTGGCCCATCCGTGGCCTTGCCAATCTGTCATCCACTGCGTGTCCTGCAGGGCACACACACATAGGCGCACATGTCCACACACAGCCCGCTAGCCAGCCCATGAATCAGTCATCTCTTGCTCTTCCACGACCTCCACTCACCACCGTTCGTTGCCTGACTGACAAAAGCAGCAGGCCGGCGTGCCACAGCTCGGCTCCCCTCCTCTCCGCTGGAAACCTGTTTGGAATAGCCGCTCTTTGATTCCTGCGTGACCTCCAGGTACGATTCGGGCTTCGGGTCCACTTCCCTGCCCGGCAGTGTCACCGCCAGGTCTGACTAGTCGGCGGGCCCTTTTTTTAGGTGCGTTCTCGCTCGGTTTGCTC
The DNA here is from genome assembly GCA_900302755.1 of Chromis chromis. Taxonomy (NCBI): domain Eukaryota; kingdom Metazoa; phylum Chordata; class Actinopteri; family Pomacentridae; genus Chromis; species Chromis chromis. The sequence goes on along the minus strand of OMNN01082487.1, from coordinate 1,228 downwards.
GAGCAGGTGAGGACAATGTCATTTAAGCCCGCGTGGCATGAAATAATTGCCCTGAAAAATGCAGGTCGCGGTTTTTCTTTCAAGGGAGCTGTGGCGCAGCTTGTTTGGAAAAAGAATGACATCCAGACCACATAAACAGCCCCAAACATAGGAGTTTATCAGCATAAAGAGGGATCCGTCGGCCAGCATTCTATCATACCCAGAGAGCAGAAAAAGATGAACTGAGGACAAAATTCATATTCAGCACCTGCTATTACCACTGGAGTAGGTAAGAGGCAGCAAAGAATTCAATAATGATCAGCGACAGGGATGCTACAGGGAGTCAAATCCGAGTTATTTGCCCGACCACCCACCTCTACCCCCCGCAGAACCCACCAAATCTCTAACCTGGCAGGATGACAGGTTACCAAAAACTTTGTCCAATTAACAAGCCACATGCGAGTCCATGTGACTTTTGTTTACAAGCCCTGGTTGGCTTATAATTGGGCTTTGCCGACTTAAATGAGCCAAATGCAAAAATGCACCACGGCAAACTTCTACTGCGGTTGACAGAAAAGGAAAAACAAACTGCTGGGCACCAGCACTTGCAATATTGATGGCTTGTCCGATTAAATCTGAATCAGAATCAGAAACCTTTTTATTAATCCCCACAGGGAGATCGCTTTGGAGGAGTCGCTCCAGATCGGGGAAGATGCAAAATTATACAGCGTCAGCAAGAAAGATGAGGAGTTATATAACTGGATGGTCACTGCAGGTCAGGGTCCTTTCACCTCTGTGGACAAACTGAGTGGAAGTGGGAAGATCTTGAATACAGCATTTGGTTTGCAGATGCATTCATAGTTCTTCATGGAGCTTTGATTCACTGCGATGAGTGTTTTCTCCAAAATGCATACAAATGAACTATGATAAGATCAAACTTTATTATTCTTGAAGGAAAGTCTTGTGCCTGAAAAGTAAAAAGCAAGAAGAAATAAGTACGAACGATGGAATGATAGATACAACGATAGATAGATAGATAGATAGATAGATAGATAGATAGATAGATAGATAGATAGATAGATAGATAGATAGATAGATAGATAGATAGATAGATAGATAGATAGATAGATAGATAGATAGATAGATAGATAGATAGATAGATAGATAGATAGATAGATCTCTGAACTGAACTATGCATTGGAGAAATGGAAATGTGGCTTGTGTGTGCCATAGACTTGACCTGAGTGTC
>OMNN01082485.1:0-16088 GCA_900302755.1 Chromis chromis | reverse complement strand
ATAACAATAACAACCATAATAATAGTAAAAATAATAATTCTTCTTCTTCTTCCTCTTATTATTATTATTATTATTATTAGTTATTATTATTAGTAGTAGTAGTAGTAGTAGTAGTAATAGTAGTAGTAGTAGTAGTAGTAGTAGTAGTAGTAGTAGTAGTAGTAGTATAAAAATAATAATCAATAAATAAAAATAAACAAGTACATAAATAAATAAGTAAAATGGGTAAAAGAATTAAATACAATAGAAATATGTGTATATATGTATGTATGTATGTATATATATACAAAATAGTATTGACAGAGTCTGACACTTTAATAGCAAGGTGTCCCACAAAGTGACAGGAAAACCTACCAAAAACCAAAAACACTTTACACAACAACAATAAAATTGTTATTATTATTATTAGGAGTAGTAGTAGTAGTAGTAGTAGTATACAAAGTAAATAAGTAAAAGGGGTAAAAGAGAATACAACACAATAGAAATGCATCCTGATGTTCTCAACTATTTGTTGTTTTTACCCTGAGTGTTGCTTGTAAGGGAACCTCCCTGGATAAACAATGCGACGCCCTTTACAGTTGTCGGTCTGCAGACTGAAGCAGGACACTAATGTAAATCTTTTGTAATCTTAAATACAGCCAGTCGAATGAGGGGGGATGTAAAGCTGAGGAGCTGCGACAGGGAAAGCTGACATTACTATACGTGGCATGAAACCTGCCTGACAGACAAACTGAGGGCAATAGTTCCCTATGATCCTCCACAGCCCCGCAGCCGGGCAGCAACAAAGCCTGTCCGCTCTTTGACAGCTCTCCACTCGACACCAGGCTGCTGTACCGACACCGGGCGACGTGTCATCGACCATTTAACCGTATGACACTCAGTTTACACGGCGAGTGTGACCTGACTGTGTGGACCATTTGTTTTTATCTCACAGCGATGTTTCGACCTAGCTTACTTCCTTTAGTTAGCTAGTAAGCTCGTTAGCTACCTAACTAGCATCGCTGACGGAGGACTAGCAACTTGGTAGCGGGCTAGCAACAGGGACCCTCCCAGCACTGTGGTGGCTAGCGAGCGTTAGCCACACTGTTTGGTAACTACCCAATATGTTCTTCATATTTCCCTTCATTTCATTTAACAAGAAGTAAGCTGTTACTCTTGTTTGGGCTTCCTCCGGTTAGCTAGAGCTTCCTGGTAAATCTTGTTTTTATTTACAAGGAAGCTAACGTCAACTGCCTCTATTGTTTACATGGACAGGGGTCATCTGGAGCCCCCTATGGACATGTGGTGGTCGTAACGACACTGGATCGACTGCACAACAACCAGGGTGCAAGCATGGAAATGGATTTAGGGGGCAGCTAGCCGTTTCTCTACCAAAAATGAGGATGACCCGGGCTCTACAGGAGGTCAGCTGCTGGACTGTTTGACTTTGTGTGGGTGTTGGACTAGGACCAGGAGTTTGTTGTGAAAGCTGAACCCCGAGGCAAGACTACATGAGGAGATTTGGAGGCAAACTTTTCAGGAGTTTGGGCCCACCTTCTGCCACAGGGATGATGCTAAAGACACTTCTGATCACCAGCCTTCTTGGCTGGGCGAAATGTCAAGAGACACAGAGTATGACACCAGAGGAAATGACTGTTATCAGGTGAGGAATATCTGCTTAGGCTGTTTATTTCCGTTTGTGAATGAGTGACAGTGAACGTTTCTGCAATATTGTGTATATATTTCAGTTTTCATTTGATTAAGTTTTATTTTTCCTATGCTTTGTTGCAGGCACCAGATTGTTGAAATGTTTGACCACGCTTACGGCAGTTACATGGTAAGATCTACTCTCTGATGCAATAATTGTGATAACCACTATATTTATGTGTGAGGTGCGTCAGTCCACAGGAGAGTTGAATCCAGTGGCTGTCTGGATAGAAGGATCTTATGTGGGCAGAAAGCAAACATGCAGGATTTGGTTGCAGATGTAGTAAAACAGTCTTCCTTTAACATCCTTTGACTAATAAATAAAGTAGACCAGATTTGAAAAGTCTAAGTCTTGTGGTTTTGCCTCAGGACCTGGTCTAATGTGATCTAGGTGCAGAAAATTGTGGTGAAATGTCTCTTTTTGCATTTTGACAAATAGAATAAAGGTTTCACAAATCAAAAAATGTGTTTTAAAGAGTCTCCATCCTCTCTGGAAACATTTTAAAGTGTTACCCTCAATGTTAAACACGCAATCATATAATTACGAGGCATAATAAACAGGATAGAGCGCTCACCCGTTGAACTTAAGTTTCCCTTAACTTTTCCCTTTACTGCCGAATCAGAAGCTGAAAATCGGAAGCTAACTTCGGCCTCGTTTTGACTAATGATGTATTGTTATATGTCTTCCAAGTAGAAGACAGGATTTTACTTGGTTGACGGAGTTTGATATTTCTGTTGACAGGACAAGCACAAATACTAGAATACACGAAAAATGAAGAGCCAAGAGATCTAGTGTAGAGATGGAGGAAAAGCGTTGTTTGCCTGTGGGCTCTGTACAAGTGAAGTGGAGAGGAGACAACTACTATACCTGCTGGGTTTGGCAACAGCAATCAGAGTGTGCAAGCAAGTGGGTCATCAAGGATTCAGGGTTCTACATGTAAGCTGTATCTGTGCAACAGGACTTCACAGGGGCAATGTTAGAGAGAGGAGTGTGCAAAGAGAAGTGAAAACTGGAATAAATATAACCTAAGTCAAGTATGTGTTAGTTATAGGTTGTACAGACAAATGTTAATATTAATACACTGGTGATGGTGGCTAAGAAAAAGAACAGCCAAACTGCAGACATGTTGGTAAGACAGCATATAGCAGGTGGAAACACTGTTGACTAAGATCATTTTTAGCTCAAGGTGTTGTTGATTGTTGCGCATGAAAGATAAAGAGGCATGGTTATTATTAGGAGGAAGGGCATTCCTTTGTTAGAATGTCAAGTATTTCTTAAACTCTATTGTAGAATCGCTTAAGTATTTAGCAGGAACATTTTGTGAGAGTGGTTAGAGAGAAACACAACTGTTCCTCTCGTGATAGAGGAGTTGTGTAAGCTTTTGAGCTCCAGCCATTTTCTGTTAGACTGTTAAATAAAGCGTGAAGACAATAACAGTTGTTTGTGTTGCAGAAATACGCTTATCCAGCAGATGAGCTGATGCCTCTGAGCTGCAGAGGGAGAGTGCGAGGACAGGAGCCCAACAGAGGGGACATAGATGACTCCTTGGGGAAGTAAGTTCATCATACATTGACGTTTGAAACGTGGGAAGATCGAGTCGAGTTTTACACAAGGGCAATACTTAAATTCCCTTAAAAGAACAAGTCATGTATTTTTAATCACTCAGTTTGCACCAGTTCAGACTAATAATCTAACCTTTATTGATCCCTTTGGGGAAATTCCTTCTCTGCATTTGACCCATCCTATTCAAAGTTAACCTTAACTATACATACTAGGAGGGGAGCAGTCAGGGGTTAAGGGCCAGTGGCCGCAGTGGGTTTCGATCCTCTGACCTTTTGATCAGTAGCGCAGGGAATTAACCTGTTTCGCCACCACTGCCCCTAAAGCCATGTGATACTTTTTAAAGTCTTTCTTTGATAGTGCGTGGCCACGGTTGATGTTTAAACTATTGACTGTTGACGATTGCAACTTGCAAAGAAAGAATGAATTCCAAAAGAAATACACTTGTGCATGTTTTACGATTTTGTATCCACCTTTTATTTAAAGTTATCCACAGTTTGCTTGAAAATTTGGCATTAAATTAAGAAAAAAATACTTTCAGCTTTATCGCATAAAGTAGCATTTATTCTACTGCAAACATGAATGGGAATTTAACACTAATATATCTATGTAATGTCTCTTTCTAGAAAACATTTTGCTTCTTCAAAATACACAGGATCTTATAAATTGTTAATGGCTGTGCTTTTCCTAACAGACTTAATTGGACATGGACTAGATGTCCTAGTTTTTACATGAATTAGATGATAATGTAAGTCAATAAATTCTGCAACAAGGCAATAAATTATGGACTTACAGTATAATTGATCCATTTATGTGCGCAGTTATTGCATAATGTAATTTTGCTGCAATGTCAGCAGATTTGGCATTGAACAGTCTGTGGTTCATTATGAATTTATTAACTGGATCAGTGGAAAAGTGGGACACCAGGCCCACTGCACCCTGCCGGCTCCAATATCATAACATTTGTTCCACCTTTTGTGTAGGTTTTCTCTCACTCTGATCGACACTCTTGATACCCTGGTGGTGAGTACTTGCTTTTCCTCTGCTTCCAAGCACAAAAATGGTTTTCTTTGCTTCTGTTTATGAGCTATTTTTCCTCACTAGACTTGTGTTTGGGCTTTTCCTTCTTTTGATTTTCTTTTCTTTTGTTGTTGTTCCTGTGTGTGTATACAGGTATTGAACAAGCTTGATGAGTTTGAGGACGCAGTGAGGAAGGCTGTGAAGGATGTACGCCTGGACAACGATGTGGTGGTTTCAGTGTTTGAGACCAACATCAGAGTTTTAGGGTATGAAACAGATTTATTTTAGTTTTATCAACATGTGACTATAGTGAAATGTTTTGGATCATTCTTTTTAAAGTAGAGATATTCCACATCTGGACAGTTAGACAGAAATGTCCTGGTATCTGAAGTATCCCTATCCTCTCCAACACTGCATCTTTTAAATCTATATTTTACTCTCCCCAGTGGGCTTTTGGGGGGTCATGTGATGGCAGACCTGCTACGGCAGCGTGGAGACAGGATGCAGTGGTATCAGGATGAGCTCCTACACATGGCCAAAGAGCTGGGCCACCGATTACTGCCTGCCTTCAACACCACAAGTGGCCTTCCCTACCCAAAGGTATTCCTTATTTTATTGTTAAAGATCACAGATTTAATGTTAGATGTATTATATGCAGATGGAGAAGATATTCTGCTGTCTAATCTTCTAATGAATGACTCTTAAAATTGAATCACTGCATGGATGGAAAAAGATTCCTTGAAGTCAGTTCACCACAAAAGGATTATAAACAATAAGCATATCTGATTTTGCTAAGAAACTAAAATAATTTTGAGCTGAGTCATGTTTTTGCCTTTTTTGCTTCACCAGGTGAATCTGCGGTACGGTGTCCTTAACCCACTTTCACGCACTGGCACTGAATCGGACACCTGCACAGCATGTGCAGGAACAATGATCCTAGAGTTTGCTGCCCTCAGCAGACTGTCAGGAGAATCTGTGTTTGAGGTATTACCTTCCTTACTTAAATAAGAGTTAAGTACCTTATTTTAGCACATTTTTCTCGGATGGCACATGTAGAAAGATGGAATCATAAATGAATGGTGTAATAATGTTTTCACCACAGACGGAAAAATAATGCTTATTGTGTTACAGGAACATGCAAGGAAGGCTCTGGATGTCCTCTGGGAGAGGAGACAGAGAGGAAGTGACTTAGTGGGGACTGTTATCAATATCCATAATGGAGAATGGGTCCGGAGGGGTGAGCCAATTTAAACACAAACATGCACTGTGTAATCATAAAACCTTGCTAAAGGCAGGAGATAAACTCTGGAACCAGACGTGTCCTCACAACAGTGATAATTGAACTATATTACAGTGATTTGACAGTCTTCTCCCTTCTGTGTTTGCAGACAGTGGAGTTGGTGCTGGTATCGACTCATACTACGAGTACCTAATGAAGGCCTACATTCTTTTAGGAGACAATGTTTTTCTGGAGAGGTTCAATGTTGTAAGTCTATAAATATACCCTTGCCTTTGGTTCAGGCTGTGTTGTGCTCCCTGTTGCAACATCATTGGCCACACCTGGTCATTTTGTTCACTGTGTGGTTCATTGCTAATGTATTTTTCATTGTGTTTGTCTGTAACAGCACTACAGTGCTATTATGAAGTACATCAGTCAGCCTCCCTTGCTGCTCAATGTACACATGCACAACCCCACCGTGAGTGTGCGGAGCTGGATGGACTCTCTCCTGGCATTCTTCCCTGGCTTACAGGTCTGTGATTCTGTCTCGTAGAGGGCATAGAAATTGCAGCATGTGCATCTAGGGTGACATTTATTTATTGTTGACGTAGGTTTTGAGAGGAGATCTGAAACCAGCCATTGAGACTCATGAGATGCTTTACCAAGTCACCAAACAGCACAAGTTCCTTCCAGAGGTAAGGAGTCTTTGCTCATTTTTGCTCTATTTAATGCCATATGAACTGTTTATAATACTCAACAGAGCTGGGCAACAAGGATAAACTTTTATATTTATATTGATTTTACATTGATTTATATATGTGTTATGACGTATTCATCATAAAGTTAATGTATATGACGCTTTGCAGTGACATTCTGTAGTTCAAAAAAATCTAAAGTTATACCATGTTGAGAAACAATTTTGGAAATTTGCCTCTCTCTTAATGAAATGTGTTCTTTTTTCTGTGGTTAATCTCCCTGAAGGCTTTCACAACAGAGTTCAGAGTTCATTGGGGTCAACACCTACTGAGACCAGAATTTGCAGAAAGTACTTACTACCTCTATAAGGTAAAAAAAAAAAAAAAAAAACCTCACAGGACAGTGTCCCTGACAGAGATAAAATATAATATCCCTTCTCTAAAAAGAAGGGGTTCTGAAAGTTCAGCCGGTACAGGTTGGCTATTTAATCAAACTACTTCACTTTTGTACTATCTATAGTACAGTAAGCCTTCTTTTTTTCCATTCTGCCGTGGAAGATGTGGGGTCAACACTTTATTTTAATCTCTGCAGGCCACTGGCGACCCCTACTACCTCAGAGTGGGACAATCCATAGTGGACAAGCTCAATGCCTACGCCAGGGTGCCTTGCGGGTTTGCTGCTGTGCAAGATGTCCGCACAGGGACACATGAAGACAGGTAATGTGTGACACAAATAGTGTTCCAAGTTACCTTAGACGATGTGGTGAGTGATGAAAATCTTATGTGTATATGTATGTTTATCTGTTTTTGCATGTACAGGATGGACTCGTTCTTTCTGGCAGAGATGTTTAAATACCTGTACCTGCTGTTTTCGGAGAAGAGCGAGCTTCCAATTGACATTGACGACTACATATTCACCACAGAGGCTCATCTTCTGCCGGTCTCTCTCTCCACCACTCAGCCACCCTGTCAAGGCAACAATACGGTAAGAGCTCTCACTTTATCACATGTACATACATTATATTTAGATATTTAACATATACAAGCTGATATAAGCTTCACACACATGACGAGAGATAAGAGTGTTTATTTTATCTTGCTCACGTAGTTAATAACACCCTTTATGTATTGTGGACTGTAATCATTATTAATTGTCAGAAATTATACAGTTTATTATTGTGTATTACATTTAAAGAATGACATTCAATTGATCAATTACACTCCCAGATTTTATTTGACTTCTATAATAATGCCGTATATTGAGAAGTGCACATTTACAATGCTAACTTGCACTTTCATGTGTGCATTGACATATAGTAGTACAGTAGACATGTAGTTATTTACCTGTGTGTTCTGTGCTCCAGGAGACTGTTCTTGTCTCTCAAGAAGAAGATCTGTTTACACACTCCTGTCCTAGCACAGAGACGTTGTTTCCTAACAACCCTTCGTTCGCCAAAACCATCCGGGACAGCTACAAGTACCTCACTGGGGTGGGACGAGCTTTCCACCCTCTGCCCGTCAGGTATGTCTATTTGCAAGGGGCTTTTGATTTTGAGTACAATTTCTGGAGTGGTAACTTGAGTGCGTTTATACTTTACAGGGAAATTGAACTACCGCTTCATGATAATGGCATGGAGCCAGTGGAGTTCTTGAAAAGCATGGGCATTTCTCTCACTCCACTGAATGAAGTCACAATAGGAGACACTGGAAGTCTGAAGGTATTTTAGTTATTTTATACTCACTTCAGTTCAGACCCAGAAGTTTTGCCTGTCTTGCTGTTTTTTATACTTTCCTCTCCGTGTATAAATCTCCAAACCCATAGGCAAGTAAGCCTGAATAATTAGAATAAATGGTTTGCATTAGACCCCAGTATTGTCCCACTGTGCTCTTTAACTAGAAACATTCCTTTAGAATTGAGTGCACCACGGTTATTCTCTTTAAAGAATAACTACAGCTTATCTCAACGTCTTGTGTTTCCCATAAATATGGCTATAATGGCTCTATGGGTTGTGCCAGTGTTTAACATGTCATGTCATGTCATTGTCAAGAGTCAGGGAAATGAGGAGTTGCGCAAAACAATGTATGTCGGGGTAGGCAGTGCATATTTCAACAGCTTTCCGACCGAACATAATTTTTACATGAAAAATCCTGCTAAGCTGATTGTAAGTGCGATTATGTCACGAGGTTGGCTTGTAATAGTCTGGGTCAGAAAGTCGACAGTTGCTTCCAGTCTTTCGAATACATTCTTTAAAACATGTTTGATATTTGCGACTGAAAACTGATCAGCAGATGATGAAACCTCCCCTTTATCAGGAAGAAACCTCTGACAAAACCAAGCTTAGAGAGGGCGGCCATCTGCCTCGACCGGTTGGGGTGGGGGGAGAGCAGAGACTGAAAAGGATAGCAGCAAGAAACAGACAGACAACAAACAAGAGAACAATAGACACTGGGCAGGCTGGTGAAGCCTTTGACTGTACATCAGAAACCTGTTGTTCTGGAGGCAGGGATACCTGGAGGGAGAACAAAGCAATTATTCATTGTGGAAACACACAGTGCTGTAACAGGTTAATTATACATCATGCTGTCAAATCAATTATGTCATTAATATTGCACAAATAACATTGCTTTGGGCAGTGTCTATTTAGAAAGTTATTACCGGCTTCAATCAAATGATAAGAGGTTTTTTAAATCCATTTTTTCATCATCTTATCAGTTATGCTTATAGTTTTTTTATGTGTACTTAAGCAGTGAGTATGGCCCCTCTGGTATTATGCGATTTCCAACAGTGGGGGGAGAAGGGAAATCTGGCAAACATAACTAAAGGTGTAAAGGATTTACAAGAATTGAATTTATAACAAAGTTTACTCAAGTGAAACGGCAATTAAAAGTAAAGAATGTACTCCCTTAAAGTAATGTAGGTTAAACTTGACATTATGGGAAAAGAAGGAAATCAAGTGACCGACTTGTTGTTTTTAATCTGTTTTCTAAATGTTTACTCCCTACAGGAGCATAAAGGAGTGTACAGAGTAAAACTTGTAGCAGAAGTAAGCCAGGCCCCAGAGGAGGAGGTGGTGGTACCTCATGTTGTCCAGCTCATATCTCCTCCATTCCTGGGTAGGACAGTCCTCACTGCAGGACCTGCCAAGTTTGGAATGGACCTCACAAAGCAGGAGCACGGGGTGAGATAACACTACACTATACAGAGTCAACATTAAAGCTAGTATAGTCTAATTTTCCGGGAGCATACTGTATTTTCACAGTGTTTCGTCTTAAACACGAGCATAAAAACAAACTCCTGTGCCACAGGTGAAGGGCAGCATAGTCAAAGCTTCCCCATACACTGCATGTGGGCCAATAGATAATGCAGTGGAGCTTAAAGGCCATATCGCACTGGCACTGCGTGGCGACTGCATGTTTGCTGCAAAGGCTCGTTGGCTGCAGGAGGCTGGAGCTATAGGAGTCATCTTTATTGGTAAGAATCATCACCAAGTGAAGTCAAAACAGAAATCTGTATACTCATAGTTCACAAAGTTCAGAATAGCTGCCAAACACTGAAGTCTGGACCTCACAGAAATGAAATGATCTCATTTTCCCCCTTGTTCCTCAGACCACCGCGAGGGAAGTAATAGCGAGGAAACTCCCCTCTTCCAGATGGTTGGAGACGGTGACTCTACTGAAGACATCACCCTGCCTTTGGTGTTCCTGTTCTGCCGCGAGGGTGCCGTGCTCACAGCTGCTCTGGAGAAGCATCACAATGTGGATGTGTTGCTGCTGCCTAAGGAGAGGCAGCTTGGACACGGTGAGGACCAGGAGGTGGAAAAATATAGGACAAATCTGGCTATATTCAATATTTTTGCTGTCATTAAAAAACTCATTGAAAAGACTAAAACCAACAAGTCAGTACTCTCCAACTCCCACTATGTCTGATAAGTAATTCAGTTCTATTGAAGATGTGAATAAACCTAAATAATCATCTTTAAAAAATGGCACTGTAGCTTTTGAACAGGAATAAGTGACTATTTCAATTTCACATTTCATGTACTGGTAAGTAATAAAGACAGCTGGACCGTGTATGTAGAACTGACCCAGGGTAAACCCATGTGCGTTGAAATGAAGAAATCTGTGACCTCATGCAGAGCCGTGACTCACTGATGTTCTTTTAATAGTTTTTGGACAACAATAGAGGTCTTTGACAGATAGGAAAAAAATGTCTGGCTGCTGTACAGGCAACACATTTAAGTAGGTCAGTTCAAAGTTAGTTGAGGTTATTTATTGATTTAGTCTTTGTTGACAACAAGAAAGAAATAGAATATGGCCAAATTGATCCTTTATATAATCGTCTGTTACTTACACGCCACTCTACAAAGTTCGAAAGATAATGGATCAGTCTGGATTGACCTGATGCTTCCTGATCCTGGCACCAACCTTGTTTGTCTTTTGAAGATGACATCTGCACGCGTCTGTCCTTCTCTCGTGCAAAGTGTCAACAAAATATAGAGCATTGTGTGTGTCATGGTCTCGGTGACTTTGCAGTGACTGACGTAGGGTGCAACAATATTTTACTTTTCAATTTTGTCAAAACTGTTGGTACTATTAATCTTACTATTGTTTTGATTTGTAGTCCGTCTGCTCAGGACAGATAATTAACTCATTTTATTTGTTATTGTGATGACTTGAGCAGATGGTGTGTCTCAGATTGTGTAGAAGGTTGACTAGAGTAACAGCCAAGTGCAAAATTATATCAAATGTCAAATCTTGCTGTTGCTGTCTGTTTGGCTCCTGTTTATGCATTTCATTGTCTGTCCTCTTTGTCCAGATAAGAAAGAAAAACCTGTCAGCATGAATATAAAACTCCGTCTGGCAGGGGAAGGGGAGCTGGAGGAAGGGGCAGCTAGTGGACCCACCCTGGAGCTCGTCTTGGAGAACGATGAGTTGATTCTTAAGGAAGAGGTGCAAGAAGAGCTCAGGGGAAATCGACAATCACAGCAGCAGCAGCATTTCTGCACTAAAGCAGCAGAAGATGACAGAACTGAACCATGTTCAGCAGATTCATCTGCAACCCCAAACTCTAACAGTGGACCAGACACAAATCCTTGATCCTGAAACAGCCACGTTTCCTAACACTGGTTCTTTGACACTTTCTGAATGGCATGTGCCTCAGAGCCCCTCACTGCCCTACAGCACATGGAGCCCTAACTGACACATCCTGCATGTTTACAACCGATGAACGAGAGTCAAGGAGCATCACAGCCCCACTCACATCCTACCTTGACTTCGACACCTAAAGATGGTGTACATTTCTTCGACAGTCAACATGGAGATTCTGTTCTGTCTGGTGCAGGAAATGAGGGAGTTTATGATCTCACAAGACTAAACTAGGCAGACAAAGGCCAAGAGCTGTTAGTTAACAAGAATTGGTAGCTGCCTAAACCTAAACCTAGCCTGTAGTGTTGCTGTTTTAGGCACATATAAGGTGTCCGTGGTGATGACGACATAGATAATTGAGTAGAATTAAAAAAAGACCTCATCCTTGAGAAACACGTAGATTAAGGCAACAAAAAATGTACTCAGCTACATTTTTATGCAATGCAATTTGTTTTTAATCTAGATTGCACCTTTTACTTCAACAAGTACTGTTTAGGTATTCAGTAATGGTGAGTGGAATATCACCTGGCCAGTAGGTGGTGCAAGCTACCCTAACTTCTCAGTAATATAATGTTGGTGGATGAAGGAGACGAACTGGGGCTAATTTGGAAGGTTTATTTTATTTCATACTAGTAAAAAACTTCAGGGAATTTCACGCGTGAATGCAGTTTGCAAGTTTGACCCATTTGAAGAAATGTTTGTGTGTGTGTGTTCTGCATTGCCTTTTTTGCTATAATGTGAGCATGTGAGTGTGTGTGTGCAAGGTGTGTAATATCTATAATACCCAAGAAGGCATCTAAGTTAAAATATCATTGTTATCGGGAGGATTGGCCACCATGAATCTCTTAAAATTAATTTGAAATTATTTGACTACTTTCCAAATATATAAATAACAGATTAGTTAATAATGCCGTCTTTAAAACATTGAAAAAGCTCTCAGCTGATTTTCTTGCAACAGAAGTCTACAGATAACTCTGGTTCTGGTTAGTTCCAGGTGCAGCGTCACAGGTTGGTCTGCAGTCCTGACTGCTATGCACTTTGAAACACTGGTATGAAGCGACCATTCAGTCTGTCTTTACATTTGTTGGTGTGTGTTGCAATAACTAATTTTAATTGCCAGCAGTCATTCAGTGTCACATTTACTGTGTAATGATGCAATGTTTATATCCACATTCAATCTAAGCAAAATCTGACATAGTATTAAAACAGAACAAAATGTTCTAATATAGTGACCTTTAGGTTTGCTACAATACGGCAAGATTTTTGCATCATCTGACGTGTAGTGCGTCATTGTTCCCAAAGTACTATTGACCTCTTTCCTGAATGCTTTTTGCATCCACATTTATTGTTTTGTCAGGACTTAAGTGTCAAACACTCCACACAGACAAAACCATTTCCCATTACATCTTAATGCAGCAGTTCAGAACCAAGCATAACTCTTAAGTTATTTTATATTCACATACTTTATTCTCACTAATGATTTTGGACTTTTGTGGTATATTGAAATGTGAGCTGATGTTTGTGTGGGGAAAAACCCATGCCAGATTATGTTTTATGTCTGTACAGTGGACCGTTTAATGATGCTGCTGAGCTAATTTAAAGTCTTAATCCAACATGTTTTATTTTTTGTTTAGCCTTTGCCAACCCGTATACCTCAGGACTCTGTACATTATTGTTCATACACATGAAAGGACCATAGACAAGAAACAGGATTCTTTTTTTTTATTATTTTTTCATTTCCAGGGTGTTTTTTTGGTCTGTGATTGAAGCTCAAAAAGTGCCAAAAGAGATGAATGACATCTTCTCTGTATTTACTTTCTGGGATGTGAGCTGAGGCAGTCTTGTCAATAAATTCAACATCATGATTTCCAAGTCCTTCCCTATTTAATTTCTGTATTTGAGATATTACTTTACATTTTCATCATCAGTGGCAGCTATGGCTTGTCAGGGACCTTTTAAGGAATCACTTATGCGATAAGGATTTGGCCATACCGCCTTGTGGATGCCCGATCCCGTGAGGTGCTAAAATCTAAAAATTTTCAAGTTATCTTGCCGACAAAGAAACGGACAAACAGATAAACGCTGGCAAAAACATAACCTCCGCTTGGCGCTTGGCGGAGGTGATTATAACATCACCCTGAGGTGAATAGTTGATTGCATTAACTTATTAGGAGTGATCTGATCAACACTAATGATGATGGGTCCACATTTTAAGGTAACAGACTGACACCTTCATGGTGTTTCTGGGACACATTATTCCAAACCGAGAAAAAAAACTGATTTAAACTTAAGAAGAGAAAGGACACCCAGGACAATATGTCAGAAATCGAAAGAGGATCTGAAAGAGACAGAAAATGACAAACATGCATATTTCACAGGATGTAATTATTATTATTTATTTTGTGGAACAGATACAGACATTCACACACAGGTTAAGAGCTGCAGCAGCACGCTGCCTGGAAACACTGTTTCAGACAACAATGAAGAGGAAGTCCAGAGAAAAACAGAACAAAATGTTAATTTGGAGGAAAGATTTTAAAATTTTAAATGCTTAATCACCAGTTTTTCACCAGGTGGAGTTTTTCCAGACTTTGTGTTCAGCTGTTTCACTTCCTCTGATGGGTGGTTTTCGTTCTCGGATGAATGCAACAAAGTGATTTTCAGGGAAAGGCTGTAATTATGAAACATGCAACTTAAGTGAACCTGAGGATACAGGAGTACACAGGGTGCGAATGGACTTTATTTTACTGTGCTACTTGAATTAAAAAACATTTATTTATAGTCAGATTTCTTCCTGTAACAGGTGGAACGACATCAATGCTATATCTGTTCTTCCCATATAATATTCAGGGCAGATATGTTGAGGATCCATTGTGTTCAAAAGGCAAACAACATAATGTCGATGTCGTTGTGCTATAGGGAGCTGTGTGTTATTTTTGTCAAGAGAAAATGAGAAAGACCTTTAAATATTTTGTACCAGATGGGAACAGCTACCACAGAGTAATACAACGACAAGACTGATTACATTCACCATATGAATACATTATTAATGAGAGTCGTGATACTGACACAATGATACAGAGCAATGACAAAACGACCCCATAAATAGAAATGATTCATAGTTTTAAAGAGTAATTAGTTCCTAGTAGTTAAATGATAGATAATATTAATTTCAAACATGGTAAATGTCATTCTTACTAAATCTATTCTACTAATCAGTGTTAGTAAATATAGTTATCTTTACAGAAGGAGCTAGTTTTAACCGGTACTGAACAACTAAAGGGTTTTGTTGAATTGAAATTAGGTCTTTGTTTGGAGATGATCTTTCACGTCAGAGCAGGCAAATAGGTCGGGTCAGTCTCCAGCTGCCATTTACCATTTCATCTGTGTTTCGGAGACAATAATAGCTGTTGTGGACGGAATGAACAACAGAATGCAATAGAAAGAAATGACAGATGTTTGTTAATTTGATGTGTATTCATACATCTTCAAATAGGACCACAGGCATCATTTTACTCCACCTGCTGTGACCTGCTAAATGAGGTAAACCTTTTTCCCTTTATTTGCTCATTAACTTTCACCACCATGTGCTGTTATTATGACTATTATTAGCTCATTTATGCTGCTTAATTAAGAAATAATTGATACAAATAAATACATAAACTAATAATTGGTTGACTAAGTGAGACTCATCAACATTAAAATAAGATTGGCAGCCTTTATCATCATCCCTAGCCGTATGTAAATACAGACTGTACATGTATGAAACCATGACACCGAGCACATCATGTTATTAAACTGGTTCTCCCACGTCATCACGTCCTACGTCCCTCCTGCGTTGGCCCTATTTAATCTCAGTGAGCATGTTGCCTTCAGGTGCTGTGGGAACATGATTGGAACACTTGATAGAGGCATGTGTCAGAGCTTATGGTAAAAAGACATAAGATGTGGAATATTCCACCAACGTTTTACTCATGTGTATATAATTTTTTGCTGTCATTTATTTCCTCTGTATGTAGCCGTTGTGCATGTTTTCCTGTGATATCGTAACATGATATTCTCAGCATTTGTTTGCTTTGAGTGTGTGAAACTTTATTCTTGGTCATGGAAAAGGTGATTTGAGCAAAAAAGTTTACGCAAGTGGCAGTAGCTTGGTCATTCTATTGTTGGGTAAACTGGGGTAAGACGCCCCCTTTAAGCACAATGTCTATTTTATTTGACAGTTTTTTAAATTTACATTTATATATATTGATTATCAGTGAAATATGTACCCAAGAAGTATGCTGTAAATAAATCATGACATACTACAGCTTTGTTATTATAAAATTGGGGAGAGGGAATTTTACCTAACCAGTCTTTTTTTTTTTTAAAATATCGAATACAAACTTGCTACTTATTAATTTTAACGCTGCACCTACTTTAATTACAACTAAATGTACGATAACACATGCAGAAATTTAGATTTTCCTTTGAAAGGGTTTGACTTTTGTCATTTAAGTCAGAAACGATGAGCCAAGGACAAAAGTTATCAACTTACTTTACATGTATTATCATTTTGTATTTCACGCCTTTTATTAATTATGTTAAGGACCTGGTCTTATCCGATAATTGAAGTGGGCCAAGCGGTTTTCCAGTTTTGAAAATGTCTGTAGGTGTTATCTTTATGAATGTCTAAAATATTACGGTTTGAATTTTTTTAAATTTTTACTAAGCTTGCCATCAACTAAAACAGGAGCAATATATTATTATTATTTATTTTATT
>OMNN01082483.1:0-11405 GCA_900302755.1 Chromis chromis | reverse complement strand
ATATAAAATAGTGCAACTATCAGATATCTATTATATAGACCAAAATTCAATGTATAATCATTTTTTTCTGTCTCTTTTTGTATATAATGAACAAAAATTATAAAATAAATATTGAGACCACTCACAGTATCTTTCAATCCACACTAGGCAGCACATCCTTTCTAACAGTTTAACACCACTGAAAGTTCAACAGATTGCCAAGTCAAGTCAAGAACTTTATTGCCATATGTACACGCACACGCAGTTCGGGTACAGAGGAATTGTTTTGTGCAGGGCTAAAAGAGTGCTAAAAAGGTGCTATGTACAGGGGTAACATTTATATACACACAGATTAATAGGTTATTAAATAAGGTAAAAAATATCTGTTTAGATCTGTGTAAAAATTTAATTAATAAATAAACTGTTACAAAACCGTGTACAGTGAACACTATAGACATTGTCGCTTTTATTGCACAGCATTGTGTTATTAAACTGCTTTATTGCACATGGGTACCTTTCAGTCCACGTGAATCTCTGAGAGTTGTTTTGTGTCTGCCATCAGTTTGTCTGTGGCAGGGAAGAAGCTGTTGTGGAAACGTGTCTTGTGAGTGAGTAGGCTGTCTGCTCTCTTTTTCCTCAGGTTGTAAACAGAGTGTTTGTGTCTGAGAAGAGAGTGAGCTGGGTGATGTGTGTCTTTGATTATGTTGTTGTTATGATATGTTTTTCTTGCATTGTTCAGTGTGTAATTGGTCCATGGAAGGAAGGTCAGCCCTGATGATCCTCTCTGCTGTCTTACCCACCCTACGGAGAGCCTTCCTCTCTGCCTGGGTGGTGTTTCCAGACAGTGATGCTAGTGGTGAGGATGTTCTCCATCAGCCCTCTGTAGACCAGTGTGAGTGGGCAACGGCTCAGCCTGGCCTTCCTGAGCAGCCTGATGAAGCAAAGCCACTTTTGGGCCTTCTTTACCAGGGCAGTGATGTGGACAGTCCAACTCAGGTTAGATGTTAGTTCAAGACTAAGGACCTTGTGGCCTTCTGTCCTGTTTGGCACCAAACTGCCGGGCCGAGCTTTGAATATTCAAATCTACAATTGATTTATGGCAGCGGCGTCACATCAATCTAAAGATTTGAGGTCTCTCTTGTGTCACTGCTTTGATGCGCACGTAAGGCCACGGAGATCAGTACTGCTTTGTTGTCTTGTCATAATGGAAATGTCACGAGCAATACATCAAAATAATTACATCCATGACCTTCATAGCTCTCAGTCAGTCAGCATGACACATGGTATCGCGGGAAATGGTGGGATCTGGACTTGATTTTAAAATAAACCTGACGGTTTGACATGTGGCTGTGAGGACAGTTTGTAAAGAAGGATCTGTGGGGTTGATGAGGATGTTGACCAGCATTACTTGAAAACTATTTAGCTCAGTGTTTGGCCCCAGGTGTAAGATGATTACCATTGACATGTTGCCAATATGACATTAACAGAGCTGACGTTTTCAGACGGGGGTTTAACCTAACGCTCTCTGCAGCCATAACAATGTGGTCATGTTCCCATCTCCAACTTCAATCTCTTGTAAGTCTGTGTCCAATCTGTCCCTAACTGTGCCCTCTGCTCTCGGCCAGACATTTCCCATAAGTCAACTAAGGTGCTTAGGATGACAGAAAATTAGCCTAATCAGCTCAGTGAAGACGACTCAAATGCTTTAACAGGATTAGGTCAAGGCCACGCCCCCTGCCATCTTTTCCCTCCAAACGCCTTATTACTGTGAACTAGTTAAGGACACGGGTTTGGTGTCAACATCAGTAGAGTCACAGCAACCTTGGTAAACAAGGAAAGTACTGTAAGGAGACAGGAGTGGAAAAAACTAAAAGATTTCTGCACTTTTACGTCCACCCAGTTTCAGATTACCTCATAGAATTCCTTGTTTTATGAACATCCAGTGACTACCTTTAATCCCTATAATTCCAAACTATTATTCATAATGAGGACCTCACCTGAACCCTGAAGATGCATCTGTTTCCTCATCAGCCTGCTCTGCTCCTCAATCTGTTACCTGCATCCAAAATAATTCAATAATGGTGACAATTCTTCATCATGTTTGTGTATCAAAGTTAAATATTTACTTTCCCCCCATGAAATGAATCATTTTCTGCCTTAAAATGACTTAGATATAACCCCACTGTTAGCTACCATGCCTGCTTCATAGCAGACTATGATCAGTGGTGTGAGCTCTGAATATTCTCTTTGGATATTATGTGATGTAATCTTTGAAAAGCGGCAGTCAGTTTACACTAATACTTGTGCATTATGTCCTTCTGCAGTCATTGATTGAACAATTGTAAACTAATCTCAGTGTATTAATGTTACATATTTATTAAAGGAATCTCTTCCTGCCTTAAAATGTCTTAGATGTAACTCTGTACTGTTTCCTTTCTTTAGAATATACAGATCTATGAAGACCCCGCTTCCATCTACACCACTTTTTGTAGCTCAAGCACACCAGCTCACCTGTCACCTGTCCTCAAACACCGTGTCAAGTTGTAATACTGGAGCAGTTCAGTCATACATGTTCGAGCCAGGAATAGATTCTCAACTAGAATAATGATTACTAAAACAATAAGAGATGCCACTTGTTCTGTATTTTCGCTCACAGAAGTGTCAGTATAAGAATGGCGTCTTCCCCATTTAACCTACATGCACAAACAGTTTGTCGCTTTTTGTGGCTACAGCCTCTCACACATAGCTACAAATGGCAAAGACAATCCAATTAGTGACAGCAGGTTAAGGAGGCAGGCCTCATAATGGAAAATGGGATCTGTTACCTTTGCTTGTGTACCAAATACATTGAAAGTGATTCTCTTGTAATTCATTTATAAAAATTTTGCAAGGGACAATTCAGTAGTCACTGCGTATTGATAATAACATGCCCATTTCTACCAAAGTCTACACCTTTCAATCTAGTGATGTACAATAACACTCACTTTCTTTCCAGTACCAGTTAAAACAGGCTGATTTTCCCAAACCTATTACCAATACTTGTTGTGTTCTAAAGCTTAATATTTTCGGAAAAGGGACATTAAACATAGGCTATATCCATATACACAGAGCGAATCGATTGATCGAGCGACACCTACAGTCTACATCCGCCGTTTTGTAACCATATGATGAGAACAAAACATGAATAAATAACCCTTTTTCATATGAGTTTCAAGTCTCTTTAGTGTAAGTTGATTTTCACGCTGCGTTGCAGTGACCGGACACCAGGGGATGAAAAACATATGTTTCTCTGGCTGTGAATGTTCTCATTCATCCAGGTCATAGTCATTCTGGGCAATTCAATCGAAGGCAACTGGACTCAGTAATATGTCTGTGAAGACGTTTCTCATCCGAGTGGCTTCATCAGTTCATGCGTGTCAAGATTAGACTGGGCTAGTCTGACTCGCTGGTGGGGAAACCCAGGTATTTAACCTCTGTGGAGGTGTGACTCAAATGGTGCTCCATGATGTAACAACAGTCGTTGGGGTTGTCAGAGTAGTTAGGAGTCACATGGGGCCAATCAAGAGCAACACTCGTCAGAGTTACTCGAGTCACACTGGGCCATTTGCGAACGACTATGGTTCTTAGAGGTTAAGTTGGTGAATCTCCTGGGTAGAGACGAAAGGGTGGCGTGGTTTCTCTGAGAAGTCGTAGAGCAATAATGGTCCAATGATTTTATGTTCAAACTTAATTCATTTTCTGTTTTGCTCTCACCCCTCATTCACTCCCATCTTTCTATTTTCAAACTGTATTATAAAGAGAAACAGAAAATGCCACAAGAAATCTGAAAGTTAACAATATTGTAATTTTATATAGGCCCATATAAATGACACAGTCATTTGACGTCCTGCAAAATATATTTCATAATGGCTGTTTTATTTTTATATAAATATATGGATGAGTGACTGTAATAAAGGGGCCTATATGAGGTTTTCAATGAGGCAGGTCTGAGGGCACTTTTGACTACAGATAGACACTGCTGTTAATCAGCTGATGGTACTGAAAGTGTAAAATGATGCAATCATTAAACTGAAAGACTGTTGCTCACAGAGGGCAGAGTTAAAGCGGCAAAACCTACATTTTGGGATTAAAACAGCATAAAATAAACAGTCTAGTTGTTTTGGATGTATTTAATTTTTTTCTTTTTTTTGTAGTTTGACTTTGGCTGCTCACTCTGTTTTTATTGTGTTAATTTATGATGTTCTCAGGTTCTCCATCTGAATGTAGGGACATACATATACAGTGATACCTCGACCCGCGAATGCCTCTAGTCACGAACAAATCGGCCCACGAACACAATTTCCAAACAAATTTTGACGCGACCCACGAGCAATGCCTCGGTGCACAAACGCACAAACACACAAAATAAGACAAATTTCTCTGGATCGTTTTCTTGTACACCCTGTACAAACACCAGCCACTGAACCAGCTATCGAACCACTTCCCAGGATACAAACAAGAGAATAAAACACCAGAAATACCTACACAGTTGCCCAACGTTATTATGGAATGGGACTCTCCCTTGAAGGCCTCTCCTTTGAAGGAGTAGTCTTCCTCCTCCTCCTCCACCATCCACCTGTGCCAGCAACTATGGAGGCGGTAATTCCAGTTGACTCCTATAAGCTTATGTTTACTTTCTCAAACTCTACTGGAGGAAGAAAACACCAACTTACAAAAGATAATTTATTAACATTTAAATCCAAATCCTCACATAGGCGATCAGCAGGATTTACAGTATATCTTAGATGCATTGTGTGTTTCTCTTTGCTATCCTTTTGTCTCACTCCTACCCTCACCCCAACCAGTCGAGGCAGATGTCTGCCCTCCCTGAGCCTGGTTCTGCTGGAGGTTCCTTACTGTTAAAATGGAGTTTTTCTTCCCACTTGTGGATGACAGCGTACATCAGATGCTTGTTTACAGTAAGTCTTTATGCAACCATCTGCATTTGTTCTGTTTTTCCAATTATCTTTTAATTTGTTGCCATTGGTATGAAGGAATCAGTTCTTCAATTTATTTGTTATGTGTTATACAACTTTGTAAAATAACCCAAAATGGGAAATCATGACACACATATAGTTGATGTTCCAAAGAGGCACAATAGAGCAGAAACACAATGTAAAAGATAATTTCATAACATATCCTTTCTAATGACCAAGTATTATGTAGATACTATGTAGATATGTAGATATTATTACAGTTGTGTCAGCTTCATAGTTTTCTTCTTCGTTCATTTGCCTATTGGATCCTCTTTAAATGTTACCAGCAACAGCTACTCTTCATAGAAAAAAACAATCTCATATAATTATGTAAATACAAGTAAGCCAAACTAACATTACATAGATGTATTATGTATATGATGACATACATAATGCATGTATTTACATTAAATACAGGTAATAAATACACTAAAATAAACCACATGTTCAGAACATATCAATCAGTCAATCTAATGTACATACAGACCAACACTTCCCCCTATATTCAGGCATCACGTAAGCCCTGCATGAGTCAGAATAGCCTCAAATCTATCTCTGTCTAATCTTATTCTGCCATTTTCTGATAAATGATTTAAAAAATAACACATATTATATAATAGTCTTCATTAACATTATGTCTGGCTTGTGGCAGAGCTACTTGATCCCTTGTCACTTGTCTAGATTTGATAAAAGTCGCCCTTTTTATGTTCATTGAGGATTTCAGGCATCAGATAATGTTCTCAGCCTCCGGACAAGCATGCATTTGATCCCATAACAAGCATGAAAATCACCTTAAGTGGACTTATACTATGCAACAAGGTTCCAGTGTTTCTCCGGCGGTGTCTGTGGCCTGTTGGTCTGAGCTGTTTGTTGTCATTATCTGAGTGGGATAAAGCTCAAAAAGGGTGTGATTGAGGTCAAATCTCTTTCGCGCTTCTCCTTGCCAATACCCATTGCCCTGACCTCTCCGTGGGCCGACTGGTGTCAGAAGGCTCAGCAGAGAGGTGTCAGGTCAGCGAGGCAACGTCCCACAGCGCCGAGCACAGAATAGAGAGATAAAGAGGGGAGGAGGAGATGAGAAGGGGATATGGAGTGGTTGTGACAGGTGAGCTAATGGCTTTGAGAAGCAAAGGGTGCAGGGCTGAAGGTGCAGCCTGTGATCTCTTTATACAGCTTACAGAGGGACAACTTATTAAAATGAGGCAACGGATGTAGAGAGTAAATGAGTTGACCTAAAACCCACGGGTCACCCTCCCTCCCCTCCCTCCGTATGTGCATGTGTGATTGCGTCCACCCCCACACTGATTGACAGCCGCTGTCGCTGTCTAATAATGGTTTGGGTATTTTTCCCAGGCACTAAAACCTCCTCTCTCCACAGGCCCGAGCAGAGGCTGCTGTTTTTAATGTGGGGGTAGAAGTGTGTCCAGAAATATGGAGCTTAAATGTTAACAGATGACATTGTTTGGGGCTCTATAATCACTCAGTTCTCATGTGCCGTGTTTGACCTTGTTATCTCACTTTTTTCATTAGTGCGCTTTTACGAAACTGTATGTCAGTGCAGATTTCAGTTCACACATATCTACGATAACTTTATCGCGAGTGAGATTAGATTAGAGCTTTCTCACTTTCATGTTGGATCAAGGTTAAACCAAGGTTTTATTGATTCAAAGTTTGAATGGTGTTGGAGGAAGATTTTAAAAACAAGTTCAGCGAGTTGTACTGGTGGAAAGTTACATTAGTAAAAAAAACGAAAACATTTACTTTATTATGGTACTTAGGTGCAGTTTTTAAGTACTTTACAAGATTGTGATAATTAATAAAACAACTATACTATATTGTGCTTTTTACTCCAGTAATCCACTAACGGCAAGATTTACAAGTTACTTTACAAATTAAGACTTTAAATGTACAATGAGCCTGTAGTTCAATATAAAGCCCTGCTAGAGATGAAACTCATGAACAGTTAAATATTAACAGAAGTGGACATGATAATAAATGCTGCTGTGGTCATTACCTTTTTGTTGTTGTTGTTGTTGTTGCTATAAATGGGTCTGAATTTGACAACTCCTGAAGGTAATTTATTCATCTTTTGTACTGTTCAAAAAAACTAAAATAAATGATGTGATATTAATAAGGGCAGGCTATATGCCAAAACCATACACAATAAATCTTGTATCTTTAAACAACAAAAGAAGAACCTTAGCAGCTCCATCAGCAAAATGCTTCTTCTTCTTTTTTTTTCTTTTTTTTCAAATTTATTTTACATATTTATGCATCAGTAATAAAAATTCAACCATATTACATATAAATAAAATAGAATAGAAGTACTTTATTTATCCCAGGTCTGGGAAATTATTTTGTTAAAGCAGCAAAGACACAAAATAATAAACAGCAAGTAACAAGACAGAAAATTAAAAACCTATAAATCTAAATAGAAAGGGCTAAGTAAACATAATGTAGTAAATCTGGGACTATACAACTATACAAGATGTGCAGGATTGTACTCTGTGCAAATGTAAACAGTGCAAACAGAACAGACTATGAGCTACAGAGCAGAGAGCTGAGAATGCTCCCTGTCAGACAGAGGTGAAGCATTATACAGTGTTAAAATCATACATTTTCTACCATGGCTGCTTTCAGATATTGTAATTAAATGACAATTTGCTAGTAATCCATATGTTTTAATTCTCAATTACCATTTCACCGTCCAGTACTTTCGCTTGTAATTGATTTTTCATTACAGTGTAGTATTACTGCTTTTTATTAAGTAGAGGATCCAAATATTTTGTCATCATGAGAAGCAGATGTGAGAAGTAACGAAGAACATTTACTCCAATACACTCTACCTCATGTTTATATTCCAAAACATTTCAAAGGAAAATGTACTTTTTTAACTCCAGTGTATCTGACAGCAACAAGTTACTTTGCATGTGAGGGGTTTTACAGAAATAATCATTTGAGAATATTAATACAGATTAAGCTACATGACAGAATATAAAGTTGTGAAGGCTGATATTTCTATTTTGATACTTAAAGTCTATTTTACTGGTAATACAGAATGTGTGATTCTTAGATTGTTGTATTAATGTGTTAGGTGCTTAAATATTGCATCTGACTACTTCCTCCACCTCTCTACAGATGCACATTTATTAAGCCATTCACGGTGAAAGTCTTTGAACCATGCAAGATAAAAAAAAATACCTTTATCCTTCCATGAGGCATTTAGTCATTATTGTGTCGCCTTTGATACCAGAGTCACCCAGAGGTTACAGCAATCATGTCATCTACAAAACCTTTGATGAACTCGGGAGCTTAACATAGATCTTAGAGGGAAGCAACACAAAATGGAATGATAATTGTATCATCTGCTCTAATGGCAGCTATTACAACAATAGCAATGGTGACCTGGAGGTATGGGGGGAGTGGGAGGACAGGCCCTCTGCGCTGACCTCTGCTCGGGAAAGGGCAAGCTCAGGCAAGAGTCAGGGCATCAGGGGCTCGCCACCTCGTCTGGCATTCTGAACCCTCCATTCAGCGGCTAACACAACAGCCAGGCATCGCTGTGACCCTGTGAGTGTGACACTCAACCTTTGCCTTAACCTCCTGACCGCCGGTCACAGCTGCAGCCGACCGGCTCGGGCAGGTCAGGGCACAGGGTCAACTGGAGGGGGCAGAGGGGGCTGAAAGGACGGAGAGATGAGATGGAGGGGGAGGAAATGGAGAGTAAAGGCAGAAAAATGGAAGTATGAGTGAGTGGTGAAGCGCAAAGGATGGATGGAGTAAGCTGGACTATTAAAGGGTCAGCCCACCCAAATGACAAAATAAAGATGCATATTTTCTTGATTGCCTTGCTTGTATCTGTCTACACAAAACAATCTGACTTTAATTGTTGAGATTTGGAGATATCCAGTGTTGTGATTCCTACCTCCATACTGTAAGGATAAGGCTGCCATTGATTTTTACTTTTTTTATGTGGTAAATCCCAATTTTGACCTTAAAAAGGGAAGTCCACCAATTTTGCATATCAAAGTCTGTTAATGGTCTTGGAGAGAACCACTGCATATGTGGAAAGGCTATTCTCATAAATGTGCTGCAAGTGATGATGCTTCAGTCGAGGGCTGAAAAGGTCAAGCTTGAAAAGTGTTTTTAAATCTGGTGGTGAATACTTAGAAAGAAGTTAATTCAGCAGACAAAGAGGAAATGTGGAATACAAAGAATATCCTTGTGACCACCATGTTCACTTTTTAGCTTTTTTTTTCTAAAAAAGGCAATCAGTGTGGGACTGCAGTGTGTAATATGTGGAAAATATAAAGCCATTGTTCTTTTCCTGGAAGATTAGCATTAGGCCAGTTTCTTGTTGTAGCTTGTTTGGTGACTACAAGCCACAGTCTTTGTCTCTTCCTTCTATCATCTCTTCTGTGTTCCTGCAGTAATTTCAAATGCCATACACAGAGAAAAGGGAATTGTTGCACCATCTTAAAGGAATTGCTTCACTTGGTAACATCCAATTGAATTAAGTGTATCCAAATTAAGTTAACAAGTAATATTACGTCCACTGGTTTAAGTCGGACATACTTTAATTTGATTCCTCTCAAATGAACAACTTCATTTTAAGGAAAGTCAACTTGAAATGTCAAGTTTTCCCAACTTGAGTATTTGCTTTGCCCAAATGCTAAAGGAGCATTAAAACCTAATTTTCCCACTTTTGCCAAAATTGAAACCAGTCTAAAGGGACAAAATGTAATTTCAAGTTGATTGAATCCTCAAAATTAAACTGCATTCACCAACAGAAGGATAAATTAGATTAATTCAAAACAGTACTTTATTTAAACCACTGCACAAATACTTGTTACACTTTTTGGTGGGTTTTATGGTTGAACTTGCATTTTCTTCAAAAACAAAACATGGTATAGTTTTCCTCCAGGATGCTGCCGAGCCTTCAACCATCTTTAAACTTTCTGACTTTCTTGCCCTCTCTATAGCACACATCCCCAAGACCATTCATTCCCACTGAAATAGTTCAAAGCAGGACACATACAAGTAGTTTCAATAGTTTAACGTAATTTGTTACGTTAAACTAGTGTAGTTTCTAAGACTCAAATAAATTCTGTCACCTGCTATGTCGAAATAAACCACAGAGATTGTTTTCACTCTACTAACAGATTAGTGTTTAGGATGAAGACACAAAACTAAGAGATAGATGTGCAGAGAGACTATCTGCACATTTAAATACCACTTGAGGAAAGTGAGAAAGCATGTTTTTGGGGGTTGTTTTGTGATTTGGGTGATTGACCCTTCAACAGAACTCTTGAAGCTTGAAAGGCAGAAAAAGTGAGGTGTGAAAAAGACGAATGATCTTGCCGTACATTTTGTGTGCACATCAGCCATTGTTCAGCCCCCATCCCCCTTCTAGTACAGCTTTGTCACCGCAGCTCGGCTTCATAGAGTTGGCTTTTACGGGAAAATGGACATGTGCGCTCTCGAGGTCAGTCCGGAGGTCCTTGGTGGTTCCAGGCCTTCAGTCAGCTGTAGAAATTCATGAGTGCATGACAGCTGTTTCTCTGACATAAGGAATGTGTCTTGTGATGTCCTGTTAGACAAGTTAAGCTTTGGAATCCTATTCAGTTTATTGCTGAGTCTCATGAGGCAGAATTCACAGCATTTTCTATGTTCTACTGCCCTATATTATCTATATTTACCCCTCTAGAGCCACACCATGCCCAAAGTGACTGCTGTGGATGCCACTTTGTTGGTGGATAAATAGATATTTATTTACTAGGCCAGAAATATAACTACAGATTTAAGTATCTGATGAAAAACAGATTACAGCAGATGTTTGTAAGAGCAGCTTATATCCAGCAGATCTGTACATTATAAGTAATATGAATAACATGAGGCTCTCAGGGGGGCTGATTCTCTAATAGAAGAATTAATGTCTCATAGAACAGTCTCTTCTCTCCTCCACTCCAACGCCTCCCCTGCAGCTTTTGTTGCTCCACTCTGGTTGTGGTTGTGACTCTCCGCCATGGCCACCACTTTCTGCTCCAGCCTCCACACCTGCTCCCGGTACTTTCTACGAATCTGCCGGTACGAACTCAAGGCTTTACTGAAATGAAACACACCCACAAGATCCAAGTTTAAAACATTTGTTTAGCTTTAAATGGTGAAAGATGGTGATGAACAAAGATAAAACAGCATGTGGTATTTTGTTCTTATGATGTTCACCTGTGAGCTTGTGTGAGCCGAGCGATCTGCTCTCCGTTGTCTCTCCTGTGGGTGGCGCTGTCTGAGAGAGCTGCGTTCAGGGAGTCTTGGACCAAAGCCAGTCTCTTCTTCAGGGCTTGTTCCCTGGAAAAGAAGAAAGGTTAACATCAGGAGGGAGAACATATTGTCAGGCTATTCATTTTACTG